>PVKU01003755.1:0-65000 GCA_004027475.1 Anoura caudifer
TAGGCCTCCCGGTACTGACGAGCAAACCTCTCCAGTGTTCCATAAGGGAAGAACTGACCATGCACGTGTTCCTGGTGACTCTTCAAAATGAGGACGTTGGAGAACAGCTTCCCACACGTTCCACATTCCAGTTTATCTGAGTTTTCACCCTCCCCACTTTTGCTCTTCTTCTGCACCTTCTGCCTGTTTTCGTTATATTGAATGACCAGCTCAAACCCAAAGTTTTCCAGTAACGCTTTGGCGGCATTTCCTCTGGCCCCAGAAGCTATTCGGGGCGGCAGAATGGATGGTTCCAAGGATTTGGGCTTCTTTGAGTCTTTGCCTTCTTTGAGTCCCTCGCCTTCACTTGTAAATTCTTGCTTTGGTTTTTCTTGCTTTTCCACACTCTCTTCAGCCTCCTTGGAAGATGGCGCATCCTTCACGGCTGGGCCGTCGGCACCGTCCAGGTTGGCTTGGTCTTGTTTCAGTAGCTTGCTCACCTGCGGCTGCTGCTGCTGCTGCTGCTGCTGTTGCGGCTGCTGGGGCGGCTTCTGAGATGGCAGCGGGGGCTGTGTGGCCTGGTACTGCTGTGCTTGTTGCTGTAGGATCTGCAGTTGAGTCTGGCCAACATGATGTTGAGTCTGAATCTGCTGCTTCAAGTCTTCAAGCAAGGATCCTGCCACGCCCGTCATGCCAGGCATACCAAATGCGGCAGAGCCCGGCAAGCCCAACTCTGGCCCCAGGCTGAACTCTGTCCCGGGGATATAGAAAGGAAAGAGAAACTGAGGCTGCTGAAACTGGAGCAGAGCTTCTGGGGTCATCGGAAAATGAGGCAAAAAGGCTGGGTTTAGAAACTGAGGCTGAAAGAATGCAGCTTGCTGTTGTAAATCATGCTGGAGTTGCATCTGAATTTGTGCTGGTGACTGTGGTGGGTGATGTGTCGGTTGCTGAGCAGAGATCAGTTCCGGAGTTTGCTTTTTGTTTAATTCTTTGGCTTCTAAGTGGGTGTCTTTGCTGCTTGCTGCTGCTAACGTCATAGACTCTAACATCCCTTGGCCAGGACTGCTAACATTTGCTGCAATGCTGTGCCCCCCGGCCACGTGACTACCTGGCTCCAGCTTGGCGGCCCTGGCCTTTGTCTGGTGGAGCACAGATCGCATGTGGATTTCCAAGGTCGAGCTTTGGCTGTATGCGACGTTGCAGATGCTGCACTTGTAGGGTTTGTTATCGGTGCCACTACTGGTTTCTTGGGGCACAGGACTGGAGGCTTCCTGCAACACCTTTTTCAACTTATGCAGATGAGAAACTGAATTGTAATGCACCAAGAGAATGTTCTTTTGGGTGAATGACTCTTTACACACTGTACATTTATAAGGGCGAGATGGGTCGAGGAATTTTTCCATCGTAAAATTTGGCCCTTTTCTAAAGGGTAAAGTCCGCTTTGGTTCGGAGCCTGTGTCATCGGGAATAGAGCTACTGTCACTTCCTACAGGACTTGCCTTGCCCTCGTGGTCCACCTCGTACTCTCTCTCCATTTCCTGCTCCAGGGCGTGCTCGTCCTGGGCCATCATTTCACTCTCAGCCCAGAGTTCACCGTTCACAGGCAAGGAGGCGTACAGCTGTTGCAGTTCAGCTTCACTCAGTTCAGGGTGGCCTGCTTCCAAGTGTTTTTTTAAAGCCTGGAATGTACGGAAACTACGTTGGCAGAGGTTACACATTGTTGCGGCCCGAATCACATGGTACTGGGAATGTATCTGAAGCTTCTGCACCGTCTTGAAAGCCAAGCTGCAGTGGTTACAGCGGTACTTATATACGTGGCGGTCCGAGACAGACAGGGGTTGTCTCTTCTGCGGTTCACTTAATTGATCCTGCAGGGCGTCGGGGATTTTCACATCCTTACTCCCATTTTTGTTCCATTCGGACACTTCTGTGGGTTCTTTAGCTGGTTTCTGTTCCTCGCTCTTTATTTCCATGCTAACCTTTGAATCGTCAAGACCTGCCATACTTTTGTCATCCACTGGACTTTCACCTGTGCAAGAGAAAGCACAAATGCGTTGCTTATGGGAAGGAGGGCAAGGTGCCTATCAATATTGTAAGTAGAACCTCTAAAGGTTTCTGCTTAATTGATTCTTTGGAGAAAAAGTTACTGAGCAACTACTACTAGGCTGCAAGCGCTGTGCTAGGCACTGCGGATACAAAGGTGAATAACGAACCACTCCGGACCTCAAGGAATTTCGGGATAGGAAATAAAAACAGTCAAAGGTAATTATAGCGTTGCTATAATCGGTGTGCCCCCAAGGGCCATACCTTGTGTTCCGCAATGAGAACACACAGAATATCATTGGTCATGGACACTTGGGTCGCCCAAGAGCTGTGGCGTATAACAGATACTAAATATGCATTGAAAACTATGTCTCTTGGAATATTTTTTTTTCCTCTGTGCTTTAGTTCTAACTCTGTGGTGGTAATAATCTTGGAGCACTACCACAAATGCAAGCCCCTGACGAGTGTCTTCCGCAGACCTGGGTCACCGGTCAGCATACCTGAATATTTCCCAGGCCCCTCAGCTGTGACGGCTGCAGGTGCATCCCGCTCCGCTTTCTCAGAGGTGGCGGCTGGCAGTAGCAAACTGTTCGGCATCATCACATCGGGGACAGGCACCTGTGAAAACACCAGGGGTTCGCATCAAGTGTACCCCAGAAATCACAGACTACGCCGCATCCTCCTTTGGCCAGCAGCACCCAACTTAGAGTTTTGCAGCCAAAGCCGGGCCCTTTTGTGGCTCTTCCAGATAATTGCTGTCCCATCAAATTTCAGATCAATGCCATTACAATACTTTACTCTTATTTTTTTTTAAATGTTTTTGTAGGTCTCTTTCTGTATACTGATACTCGAGACAGTTAGAAAGGCAACGTGTCCACTGACTCATTTGATTAAAATTGTAGGTACAAAAATAAGGCTGCGACTACATTATTGAATAATCTATGCCTGTATCATATGTGTTTATTCTCCTAAGCAAAGGAGACAACAAATGGGCCATTGACTGTGATTTCTGTAGCACAGTCAGTGAGACAGCTTTAAATTGTGAGGAAGAAATAAATTTCTATTGACCCATAATTACAGACTTTGTGTTGCTACTTTTCCAGAGACCCTGTCACATGTGCATCAACGTTTGGTGCCCTTACTGTCAGAAGCAGCTTCTCCACACAGTCTGGAGACACGCTGTGCAAATGTGTCAGGTGCAGCTGGAGGTGCATCTTGTTGCTGAGAACATCCTGGCAGAGGGGACAGCAGATGACCGGCTGCACGGAGTGCTGCGACAGGACGTGCATCTGGATGCGGCTTTGGTCCCTGCTGTTGTAGTTGCAATACGGACACTGATAGAACTGGAAAATACGGAATAAACATGGCAGATGTTAATGTTATTCTGATGACTTCTGAGCATTGGTGGTAATGCTGGGGGTTAGTTCATTGCCAAGCTCAAGGTCTACATTTTCACAGGACTGAATTGTTTGGGACTCTTAAACTGCCTGGAGTGATGATAATAAAAAAAAAAAAAAATGGAAAAGAAACAAGTTTATGTAGCAAAGGAAAAAAAAAAACATAGTTACCTGTTCATGACAGAATTTATTGTCCTCTGTAGGTTTTGATCTTTTGGTTGTGACATCTTCTTCTTTTGCCAGCAGGAATGGCGGGGTGACCCCTGCCACATTGACTTTTAGCTCCTTTTCTGGTGTGATTATTCCTGACCCCCCCCACAAAAGTAGAACACATCAGTTTCAAAAGACTAACAATGTCAAACTTGAAAGATTCTATGATTTCGTATGGCACTACCTCTAAAGCCACCGAAGCACAAAAGGAACCAAACACTTTTAAGTGATGTTAATCTTAAAAGGCAAAAGACACACTTCTTTGTGTCTACTAAGTGGACTTTATAAATATATTTTAAAATGTACTCCTGTCTCGTGTTTAGATAACCCTAGAAGACCTTGAAAGACTCATCAATAACATGTGCTCTCTGGTGTCTTGGGCCGCCTCTATCCATTAAAGCAAATCTACTCCCATTCACAAATGCTAACACAGAAAAGGATTATTTTTGCGAATGTTTAATTCCTTATCTCTTTTCTAAAATTCTTGAATGCTGAACATATTTCAAAATTCTAGAGGAGACTTTGTAATTCAAACAAAATTAATATTTTTACAAACATTAACTATATATGATGATATATAGTCTTATGATGTTTTTGTGATTTATTCTTTGCTTTAAATGTTTGGCTGTACTCATACCATTATGGTCCAGATCTGAAGCAGGCAACTGTTTTTACGAGGTTGATCCAAATATTCAGCGTTAAAGGGGGTTTAGAATTTTTACCTAGATGAGCAGTGTCACGTGCAGGAGCCTCACGTACATCAAAGGAAAGAGTGTGATTCTAATTTCCCAATCTAACAGAAAACTCTCTCCAGCATCAATTTTCCCGATAATCTCCTCTGCAAGGGTGGATATTACAGCGACATTGGGTAGGCATGTCACATACATCTCACAAGGAACACAAAACCTCATTTACCAATCATTCCAATCTCATCATGGCACGGCCTCATCTGACCTTTTTTCTGCTGTTTATTATGAGTATTTCTAATTTTAACTTTCAATTTTCACCATCTTCCAGTCAATTTGCAACTAAATTATTTTCAGGGTGAGGATACTATCACTGGACAACTGGGTGCAAATACATGTTGAAATGCAATGAAGCTAAGCCATTGATTGCTATCGGCTCTCGCATGGACATCGAGTCTAAGCGCAACCTGATTGTGTGCTGCGCGCAGAGATTTATCTTGATTTTTTCAACGCACATATGGTTCGTGCAAATGATCAAATTGCACCTTATTGCAAAATAGCCCAATTCTCATGTAAAAATAAGGTCAAGAATGTTATAGAAACAAAGTAAAGATAAATTAAAAAAGTGCATTCCTTTTTCTACCCTAGGCAGAGATGCATGTTTAAACCATATAAACAATTTCAGGAATTTTGAATTCCGAAATGTAAAAGTAAGTGTGGCTGCAAGGGCACCAAAATTCAAATAGAATTTTAACAACATAATGACAATAATGGCAGGTGCAGGACTACTGCTATCTTTTCACATAATTATATGGATTTCTAGATTGACAAACATTAGATTTTATTTGAATGGGTGCTTTTGCCCTCTATCTACATTTGCCTTGCAGAAATGTAGATCCTTTCTAGACATCTGAAAAAACGCATTGATCACATTTGTATCTGAATGTACTTAAATTTGACATACAGGCTGAAGGATTTCATCACGTGGATTAAACATGATCCAAGCATTTGATAACCAAACGTATGTCATAAACAGGAATTGTCATTTCATAATTAATTCTGGCATCAAAAATAGTTTTTTCCTTCTCAAAGCAGAATATACTTTGTGCTGTTGTATTTAAAGTGTTAAAAATGAACGTTCAAGAAAATAGTATGATAAATAGTGTTTTCAAGTAAAATTTGCCGCTTAAGGTGTCAGATCAAGTTGTATAAAAGGATTGCCATTTACACCAGGAAACGTCTACAGTTGCTTTCTCCTTTGATACTGGAAGTTTTTTTTTAAGTTCCCCATTATTGGGTAAGAATATGCTCCTTTAAGCAAATAACACTGTCATATTCCCTTATCATTCTTTTGTGTACATGGCAGAATCAGACATAACTGAATTATAAGCTTGTCCCATTCCCTATGCTACCAAAGACTGTCCCACACCAGTTAAAGCAGAATTTCCATGACTCTTGTTGCTCACAGGCCCTAAGGGACACCAGAAATAGCATAATCCTTCCAGAAACTTTTAAATCTATTAAATGTACAGCTATTGTTTTATTATCATAAACATATATATTCTAGCATTGGTACTATGTGGGATTAAAAATTTTTTCAAGCTATGAGACGTTTGACTAAAACTATACATTGGTGTACATATTTGGTGTAATGAGTCCATTTTATTTTTCTGCTTACTGATATTCATTAACAATGCAGTTACTTCTGAATTTAGTGACATTCATGCTGTATCAAGATAATAAGAGTTAGGTGCTAGGGTCACTTCAATAGCCATTGCAATGACTGCTGGCTGCAGTATTCCTCCACCCAATATATGTGTGAACTGTAATATTGTTTGCCTAATTAACTTAGTTAATTACCATACTTTTTGGACTATAAGATGCACTTTTCTCCCCCCAAATTTGGGAGGAATAATGGCTGTTAATGCTGCCGTTGAGTTCTGTTTACATTTACACTGGTGAAATATTAGGTTATTTATGTTATTAAATATTTTACCATGATTTTGCTGCAAATTTTTTTTCTTCATTCCCTCCTCTAAAACCTAGGTGTACCTTATGGTCCAAAAATATGGTAAACCATCTTACTGCAAGTGGGGAGCTATGTAAAGATCATTTTATTTTACATAAAGATGTTATAAATAATAGCTAGAGCCCCCTAGCTATACAGCAAGGCACCTGGAAATGCATGCCATTGATAAAGGGAAGCAGAGAATGCTGAGACGTAATAATGTATGATAAAAACAGATCTTGAGGATAAGGCAGGTCATCAGGATTACTTGCAAAATGACGGGAGTTACATTTTATGCAAGTGCGCCCTTATCAAAGGGGTGTTCTCTCAGGTACCACAGCCTCCCTGGTAAACTGTAAGTACTCCACTTTGAGGTCTTTTTCTGAATTGTTTTATTCTAGAAATATTGTATATTAAATGAGGGCCAATAAATTTCAGGAAAAACTTGATTAAGTGTTCTGATTACCCATAGTTTATATCTGTTACTTTATTTGAAATAAACCCCCTTTGACACCCTAGACAAAATTTTGAAGTGATATCATAATTCATTTTGTGTTACTAAGGACATCATAATATTTTCAAAAAAACATGTCCTTTTAATATATTTAAACTAAAAAATAAAGACTAATTAAAAGTAAGCCCTGCCAAATAGATGAGCCAATAGATGAGCCAAATAGATGAGCCAATGAGCCTATCTGTCAGTTAGGAGATTGTTTAACTGGCATGAGTTTGCAATACTAACAGGATATAATTCATTTCAATTCAGATGCCACCTACTTAATAATTTTCAATCCCTAAAATACAGAAGGCTGTAAAGTGGTTTACACTCATAACAAGTGAGGAAAATCCAATAACACACATATACTCAAAGCAAATCTTGAGAAAAACAATAAAACAAAATACTAAGATACTATTTGAATATGATTTTGAATCAATGCTTTGATAATGTTTGAATAGTTAAAACTTGAATATAATAGAAGATGTTATTCAATGCCATATAATTCTAAATTATAATTACCAGTACAGTACTCTCTCTAATGAGGCTGGAATAAAAGGATAATTTTAATTGCAATAATGAAGGTTAATTTTGATTCTTCCTTATGTATACTCCCTTATTAAAAAGCAGTCCCCTTAGCCATGGCAGAGACATATTACATTTTCAATGCAAATGTATTAATCTGGGTAAACTCTATTAATTCTTGTACTGCAAAGAGCTGTAATTTGGATTATAATTAATCTAAAGTGGCACTAGATTTAAATGACGATATAAATGAGGCATTAGGAGGCTTTTCTGTTATGAATGAATATTCAACAAATATAGCTTGTATATTGCCAAGCCTCATTTTGAAAGCTCCGGTCCCGGAGATTAATGTCTACAACTTGCACAACAGCTTACGCAAACACCGTCTTTCTAACCTGTGTTTGTTCTTTCCTGTCTAAAAAGTTCTGTGCTGAAGTAAGGTCGTTCCGTTTCCCACCTAACACATTGAGAGTGATTAATTTAAAAGTTTTCTCATATTTTTTGACATTTATAATTGATATTAAGAAAAAAACAAAACAATATATACATAAGTGGTATACAACCCTTAGAAATATTTATAAGGGAAAAAAATTCATGTAACAATTTTTTCACTTAACCCAATTCAATTTAAAAGCTGAAAGTTTGTTAAAAGTTCATGCTGTCAATTGCAACAAGTGTCCTGAAGTCTGAGAGGTTTCAAGGCTAAATATTTACACCTCAGTAACTGCTTTTAGTTGGTTTTAAAGTCCATTTTTGTCCCTTGAGGATACCTGGGGGGCATTTCTGCAAGGATAAAAATTTGTTTTAAATGATCATTATGCAATGTTCCATATCTTCTCCTATTATAAGTGAGGCCCGTCTAGATGGGACAATTACACCAGGACAGTAACTCATCGGGCCATTAGGGAGTGGGAAGCCCATTATTCAGGCAGAGAAGTGAATGTTACTGATAGAGACAGGGCACGTGCATCTAAGGTGTGTCCCAGGTAAGACTCTTCCCCCAGTGGTAGGATTAGAGCCATTTTCAAGAATCCATCCTTACAGGGTGTTAATATGTAAAACCAAGCATGATGTCATATACCCGAGTATGACGTGAGCACTCACTGAATGCTAACGTGCTATCCGTGTGTTTCACACATTCTTCAGAAGACTGGGAGCTACCGCTGTGAGAAAGAGGCCACTGAACGCAGGCAGAATCCCGCCCTTCTGGAAGTAAGTAGTCAAGCAGCTAGCCTTGATGAGATCCATCCTAGAGAGTGAGTAAACTGACTACCTCACTCTTTCCAACTCTTTTCAAGTGAAGTTTACATGGCACTACCCGTGGCCTTACTGATTGCTAGGTGTTTCAAATTTCTAGTCAGTAACCTCAAGGGCGGCATGCGAACATACAGCCGTGGCATCTTTTTCACATTGCTTTAGGCTCAATACCAACCTCACATCCTCTTTGTTTAAATCAAATTAGAATCATATGTTAGCCACTACATACCCTCAACACAAACTGAAGTGGCGCTTTCTCACTGAACTACCGAGAGCAATCTTTGAAGAACGTAGGGGTAGGAGTAGGGAGGCCCTTTGAATAATTTCTGAAGGGAATGCAAAACTAAGATACGCAAAGCCAGAATTACAGATGGGGGAGGCAATTCAGGTTTAAGTGAACTTGCAGGTGAAAATGGCATTTTTCTTGCACAACCCAACATCTTCATAGTGAAACGGGGCTTCTTTACCAGGCTGTCACAGGAATTCAAGGAAAAGATCGATGACCACCTGAGACAATGGGCTTGAACCCATTTCAGCAGCTCTTCTGCTTCGGTGAGTCCAACGTAATAAAACCAGGTATAGCGGGCAGCGGAAGTAGCCAATGTAATATTTATTCATCACGGCCACAGATTTCCATCTCATACATACAAAGCATGGATGAAGTCGTATAATTTGCCAACTCAAACACAGAAAAAGCCTGAGGTATCTACGCCAGATGCTGGCCTAGGGTTTGTTTGTGCTCAAGCAAATGTCATGACACCAGGACTTGTGTTCAAAGACAGTAGCTTTCGTTACCGGGGTTTGTCTGTTCTAGGAGATCAGGACTATCCAGCACTTAATCCCTTTTCAATGATATTTCCTCTTTCTTAGGCTGAATCACCTATAAACTTGTTCACTGGATTTTGTTTGAAATGCCTCAAATAGATGCCCTTAAAAAGGGCAAATTCCTGAGTGTACTTGAAAAACAAAAAGCAAGGAAAATAACATGTATTTTTAGGGTTATATTGTTGGGGTGGGGTGCCTGTGACTAGATAAAAAAAAAAACTCAAGTGATATCTAATCCTGTGCTTATGAAAAATTAATATGCCATCAGAGGAATCACAAGTATAGCTAAGATTAATGAAAAGCGCTTTAAAAATTACAAGCACACAAACTGATTTGATTAAAAAATAATCTTGCTGGTCATCCTGTAATATTCTTCAACTTATCCACATCTATTCTGTCAGATGGTTATGATTAAAAATAGGTCAATGGGAGGCTACTGATAGAAATCACATGCAAAATGCACATGCGATGAATAGTAGTGGAAACGTTAGACAGTTTAAAATGAATGAAAGTTTTTAATGCGTGTGGGTGTGGGGTAAAGGAAGGGCTGCTTTGGGGAGTGGCGGTGGGGAGAGAAAGGTGAAAGGCTCTCACATCTTACCAGGGTCTTTACTGGAGTTTTTGCCTTCGCTAGGGTCTCTCTCATCTGTGTCTTTCTCATCGTCCTCAGCCGCAGCTGCGGTTTTCATAGGTCCTTCTGCCTCCTCACTTGGTTCTTCTGTTCGGAAAGGCAGACCGGTCAAATAACTACATGACCATTTAAAAACTTGGTCACTTACAAATCATCTGCAGACATTCATTCTCAAAAAACCCCGTAAATTTATTGACAAAGTCTATATTAGGACCTGCTGATGTTACCAATGCAAATTTTTATCTCAAGTGACTTCTTTTACATCCATTGAGAACATGGGCCCGCACTCAGTTAAAACAAAAGAAATCATTTTTAAGCACAGCTGAAGCTAGGAAAAGCTTGAAAAATGGGTGTAAGGCCATCCTGTAATTGAACAGTAGAACCTTCTGGACCCCTTGTTCCATGGACTTGGATAGATGGCAGAACAAACCAAATTCTGAAAAAAAAAATTCCCCAGGAAATAATGTGATAATGATGGGTTAAACATAAGACAGGTGTCACCCCTGCCTTCACTCCCCAGACCCCCGAGGAACTCTTTGGAATTTGCCTGAGTGAGATCTCACAAGTTCAGTTACACTGGGATTTGTTTTTCTATAGGGGGAGCTATACAGGGCACAGGACATAAGGAAGTCTATTTCTTCTTTGACAACCACATCAGCCCACACCTCATTCACAGGTTCACACCAGCTAGATTACATGGAAATCCTCATAGTAACTCAACCCTATTTAATTATTCTGTAAATCTTAGCTATGCCGCTGCTGGTGGATTAATCTGTTTATGCAGTTAGCCTCTGTGCTTGGGTCTGTGCAGCACTAATCCGTGAAAGGCCCACTGTTCTCTTTCATCCTGTGATCATTTGTCTCTCACTGTGCTGATGTCACATTTTAATGAATTTTTAGCAATCTGAGTAATGCCAGATAACCAGACTTGCAACTCCCCTCAGCATGGCGTGCTGTTTTCACGGCGGCACAAAAAGTAAAAAATCATATTCCCCTGTTCAGGTAGGAATTACATAAATTAGGAGAAGAAGGTAAAATGGGATTTGAAGCACCAGGCTGCTCAATTTCACAAAATGTTTAATGACCATATAAATTAACCCTGGAAAGGCAAAAGGTCATCGACACATAGGCATACACTCATCTATTTGCTTTTGATAAAGCAGAGCTTTTATGCAGAGAACATGAAACAATTAACCCTTCAATAACCGTACAAAACGCTGCTATGGACATTTTAAGTGTCAAGCATTAACTGAAAATTACACACTGCATAAAATTTTCATTGCAAATGCTATAGTGATTGAAAGGGGGAATCGCGGTGCTCTCCACACCCCATGTTTTATTAATAATGTTCTGACAGCAGAATGAAATACCCACTGTCATATGCAGCAGCTGAGCACACACACACACACACAATGCTATTGAGCGTCTCATTGGCCTGCCTGCTCTGCTGCTGTGAGAGCAAGACACAGCACAGGGGACAGCTCCGGGCTCAACTGAGGCAGCTCCCCAAGCAGGAGAGGGGAAAGGGGACACTTAATCCACTCAAAATAAGAGTTTGCTTCCACTAGTGAGCCCTTAAAGGCATCACGCAAATCTGTTTGTTCTATATTTGCACTTGGCTGCTGACAAAACCAGTAGGGAGGTCCTTGTGGAGGGGGCTGGCCACCTAAGGGTTTGAGGGAAGTGTCCCTTTCAGGCAAGCACACGTGGAAATTGTACTTTAGGAAGAGAGGACGGGCACTTTTCAGGGCTCCAGCATGCTCTCATCGGCATTGATGCTGACCAGTCCAATCCAGGCTCCCTCATCCCGCACAGGGCCAGGCTGAGTGGGGACGGTGGCCAGCTTGGTTTGGGAGGCAGGGAGGCTGAGATCTAACTGGATGGGGCCATGGTCTCTACCCAGTCCACACATGTGACGTGCCATCCAGTGGCAGGCCACTGCCTGTGACAGCCCATAGCAATTACTTTTCAGCTCATCCCGGGGAAGGAGACAAGACTTCTTTGAGTAGATTTACTGAACCTTTCCCCCAGGGCTGGAAAATGAAGTGTCACCAGGCTACCAGTGTCCTTATCTTGAGGGGACATAAAATTGTAAGGGCTATCGCAACTCGCATTAATAAAACATGGGGTGTCAGGAGAAGAAAACGGAAATTATGAAGGTGCTCCAAGAAAAACTACAGTGCAATACGGGTCTCATCAGACGGTTTTTTGCAGGGTCTCCGATTCTTCATTTTCTAGTATGTGTTTTAAGGGCGAGAGAAATTCCCAGACATGTTCCTCTATACATCACTCTGGTGTCTGACCTCAGCCTGACCCTGGCAACAGTTTGAGAAATCTGAATGTGAACAAAGACTCTGTGTCAGCAGCATGGGGAGACTCTGCCATGAGCTTAATCGCAAACAGCAGGTCTGAGGCCGTGGCATTTGCCCAGCTAGTCCGAGCCCCGACTCAGGGCCTCTGGAGGTGGATTTGCCCACACGGCCTCTGCTTCTGGGGTCCCCCCGCCTCCCATCCCACCTCTCTGCTGGTCCTTCCTTTGAAACAGGCAGTCAGTTAGCTCTAATACTCCAGCAGTTCAGACCTGTTCTGTGGTTTCTAAGGCAAGAGCTGTTTATTGCAGGTAGGCGCTTCGGAGCCATAGAACTTTGCAAAATTTTAATTACGCAAAAAATAATCAAAGGGTAGCTTATATCCTCCATAAAGTTTCATACGGGTCCAAAAAAAAAAAAAAGCCCACTTTCATTCTTGAGGAGAGTTTTTAAAATAAAGTTGACATTCATTTTGTGAATCGACTTTAGAGTCAAGAGTATTAATGTGGAGAAACCACACTCTCTAGAAAAACTGCACATTGAATTTGGGGTTACGGGAGGAGTAGTAATGTCCTAATTTTCAAGTACCAGTTTCTTCCATTGTAAAATGCCATAAAGTATAAGATGCTTTGTAGGAAACTATACATACACACACACATACACGTATATACACATACATACATACATTGTATGATCTTATCATTGATCAATGATCTTATACGTTGTTCTGTACATGTACACAAACTATATCTAAAAGTTTTGAATGACTAGCTCAGAATATTTTCATTTGAATAAAAAAAATTAGAAAATCACTATTAGTTTATCCTAAAAATTGTAATATACAGGTTTAAACATGTCAAGTCTAGTGATGCACCTATGACCAAAGCACCAGCCAGCTGTGCTTGCTTCCTGTGGCTTTATTACACAATGGGTTTGGGAACCTTCTCTTCTGAGTCTTCTAAAAGGAAAACACTGCACACTTTTTAGCCCATGGAGTGACTATGTAAAGGGGAAGTAGAGGAGAGTAACTTAAGCATCTTTAGTTTTATACACTGCGCATCTCCGAAAGCACCTGGCTTGTAAGAAGAACCTTCCCTAGATTCCTGCACCATCTCCCCATCCAGTCCGACCACCAGCCTCCAGACCTACCCTCTGTATGATTTGCTTAGATCTACTTAAAATATCTTAGTGACTCACTACAAGAAAAAATTCAATCTTCTGTATGTGGTAAGAGTGCCTCCGGGATACCTGGTTCTTGTCCACCACTCCAGTATCATGTTTTCTTTACTTCCAACCTGGCACTTAATATTCCAAACAAAAAGAAAAACAAAACAAACAAACAAAAAAACTTAATGCCATCAGAATCATCTGAAAGACTCGCTAGAAATCAGATTGTTGGGCTCCACCCCTGGAGTTTCTGATTCAGTAGGTTTAGAAGGAAGCCTATGAATGTACCTCCAGGTGAAGAGTATGCTCCTGGTCCCAGGACCACATTGCATGAACCACACTGTTCTAGAAACATGTGAACCTTATCAATGTCCCCTTCCTATACATACTTTATATTTCCCTGTCTTATCTAGGACAATTTCTCTCTATTGTATATAACAGTTTTTTTCCTTCAAGCTCACCAGCTTGAGAAATACCAGTTTTATCACTTGTCAAAATGAAATTAATAATGCCTAACTCATAGATTTGTTATAGGATAATGTATAAAAATCAGTCAACACACAGAGTAATATTTTAAAATGCTAGTCGTGTTATTACTAGTACTATTAATTATTTTTTCTCTAAAAAGTGTTCCCTAAATCTTGAACTGGGGTTAATGTTTCTGAGTAAGATTTTCTTCTTTTTTTTCTGTACATGGGTCTCAAACAACTCATCATAGTATGTGGAAATTATCCATGTATCGCCTATTGTCCCTAATAGCTGCACATGTACTGAAAATAGTGATTATCTTATTTCTCCTTGTGCCAGAGCCCCAGGAGCAGTGCCTGGAATATAGTGGGCAGGCAGTACAGGTTATTGGAAACATTAAGTTGAATTTAGGAAGCAAAATTAAGAAAGGAAAAGGAGGCATCCAGATTCTCTGCCATTCCTCCATTCCCCTTCAATAAAACTTGAAAGGGGAGTATTTTTTTGTTTGGTTTGGTTTCAGTCTGCTTTGGGAGCCTTCGCATTTTCTCTTTCTAGTAAATCGCATTCATTATTCAACCCTTCCAGTCCAGCTTCACACCAACTGTTCTTCTCAAAACCACCAATGCTTTCCACACGGTGAAATCCTGCGTCACACCTGGGTCTGCTCAACAGATGTGATGACACCCTCCTCCCGGGGACCACGCTTGCCCATCTCTGCTCTGGCGCCACGTTACCTCTTGGACCTCCTTGGTCACATTTACTGGGATCAAAAAATAACTTATTTATTTGTGTAGAAATATTGTCAAAAATCTTATCCATGGCTTATGCCCAGCAGTCCCTGGCATTAATCTTTTGAGTAAAGTCGATGGCTCCTACTTTTTCTACTTGGGGTAACTAGGTCTATGGTATGATGTCATCAGTTGAAATGGAGAAAAAGAGAAGTTCAATTTGGAATTTGCTATATTTGACTTCCCTGTAGAACATCCCCACGGAAATACCCAGAAGGCATGGGGACACCTGAGTATACAGCTTCGGAGGACTGAGGTGAAGATGGAGATTTTGTAAACAGAAACAATAAGGAAATGTGTTATCCGTGTATCTTTACTGTTTGACATTTTCTGTCATGGTCTTGATTTCACCCTATTATTTTCAATCGGCTCATTAATGAAATCTTTTGGTTGGTTTAAGGTGAGGAAGGAAAATTGGGCTTGTGCTATTTTATCTTAAACAGGCTCTTTAGGGAAAAATAACGTATACAATAAAAATGCTTTCATGAGACATGCATAGGTGAAGGAAAACTCTGAATGATTTTTAAGAGGGAAATCCTGACTTTATATTGGTTTTCACTTGCAAACTGTTTTTTTTTTTAAGTGTTTCAATACCCCATTATGAATGTGAAGGACTTTATAATAATTTTTTGTTCTACATAATACATTATTATTCTAATACATAAATCTGGGAAACTGGGATCATGTTTATATAGCAGAAATAAATGAGGTGTGTTGTAGCAACATGGGTGAGTTTCCTCTTAAATTATCTGAATATAATGCAGCTAAGAGGGTGTAGCTGTCCTTTCTTAACACTCATATATACAGACAAAGCACCAGGACTAGTAAGTGTGTTGACATGGCTACACAAAATCCAGTCAGCCCTTTAATTACCAAAAATAACTGCACCAACCAGGTTGTTTTAACTGTGTAAAAATAATATCTGGCTTGCTGGCTCATACTATATATAAAACTGACCACTTCGATGAAACTGCATAGTGTATAAATGCAGATGTGAAATTACCCACCAGATGTTACTCATTCTTCACTTTACATATGTATCCAAATATATAAATATATTTGCTTTTACTATTAACTTATTTGTATAAGGGATGTGATCAGATCTAATTGGAATGGTTTCAGAGATTCATTTATTACACACATTATGGAAGTAACAACTGTAACTAACTTAGGAAGGACAGACACGATTTTGAGTAGGGAAGTTACCTGAGGTTGCTCTCAGCTGCTGCTCTGTCAGGTCATCCTCACAGGTCCTGGCTCCCAAAGAGGCAGATTCTGCAGAGAACATCAGAGGGAGAGGTAATCAGCCCTGCAGTCATAGACAATATCACAGGAACCCAAATTTGGCTTTCAATGAGATAAGCATCCGGTGGAGCTCAGGGGAGCCGTTAGCACACCTTACAACCTAGTAAGCAGTGTTTAGCAGGACGAATCTGATACAGGGCGCAGCTGATACAGGGATCCTCAAAAATAGGGATTTGGAATGGGGCCCAGAACTCAGGGTGTCCAGGAAATATTAGAAAGACATATAAGATGTCCTCACCCCTTCCCCTTCAGGTGTGAGTTGGGGGAAGGGACAAATGGAGCAGGGCCATTGAGAGATGTTTTGCATAGTAATGGTTTTACAGATAACCTCCAGACGGTCATTTAACATATCTATAACCTTTAACTGGTTTCATAGATACGTTGAATAGCTGTGGCCATGCTTTGAGCCAGGGGGAAGGGAATGACTTCCACCCAAGATGGAACTGGAAGACAACGCCCCTGTTTACAGCACCTGTGTGAGAGCCTGGAGATGATTGGCTCCACACCATGGGGCCACACCTGCCCACACTCACTATGGCAGCCCAGTGAAGCTGGAAGGATACAGGAATGCTGGCAGGTGTAACTGATTATAGGAGGAGTCGGAAATGGGGCTGCAGAGGAGGACTGGCACAGGGATTTAAACCTTGGGCGAGGCAACCATTGGAGGGAGAGCCACATGGTTTGGCCAGAGTGCAGACCCCTGTAGCTTTGATAAAAGAGGACCATGAGGCTTCCGGGTGCTCCCTTTGGCTGCATGGCCTGGGAAGCAAGAGAGACCTTGCTTGGAAGACGGGTGAAAGAACTCTTGCCAGTAGGCCATGAGAAGGTGCTACATGGCTTTGGATTAATCAGAGATCCTGCCTGGATGGCGACACAGCTGATGGTGTCAGGAGCCTGGATCCCAGATGTTTGCTTCTTTTCCTGAGTTACGGTTCCCTGAATTAGGGGCAGGGGGAGAAGGAAGCACTGTGGGCATCTGTGGGTATCCCAAAGGACTTCGATATCTTAATGAAGACGTTGGGTTACTACTTTAACTCTGTATAGCATTAAATAAACATTTCCTTTCCTTTTCACAAATCTCTGGCATTGAGAGATGTCTTTCCTAAGGTGGCGGACATAAGGAACCTGTGGGGGGGGGGTGTCCTTTTGGTAATAATATATCACGCCCCACCCTTGGGTCCTTTCTGTAACAAATCCACCCAGGGATGAGCTTAGATCAAATTCTCAGTGATCAGCAGCACACAACAAACACAATGATATAGATCAAATATGGAAGCGGGAAGGGCTCATTCTTATTTTTACCCACTGGATATCGGGCCATGACTACATTATGGGGTTATGTGTTACAAGGACAATAGCAAATTACATAAATTATGAGCATGCTTTTATTTCTTCATCAAAGTAGCAAAAAAGGAAAGAAAATCTCAATATATATGGTAGCTGATGTGAACCCCCCAAAAAAGAAGCACTTAAGAAAAACTGAAGAACATGTCCCTGGCATCAATAAAGCCACATTTTCGATCTTTTTCTGAGCTCCACAGCCAAGTACCAACAACAGCCTGCCTTGCTAAATTCAACCCGAAACAACACAAATCATTATTTTCATCACATTTTCTGCTGTAGGAAAATCTAGAAAAAACAAGTAGACCTCAGAAATCACCTTCCACACCTCATTCTTTCCCCCCACTGCATCATCCCCCGCCCTTGGTTCCATTTTACAATGCTCCCCGTCACGTGTGTTTTTCTGTTCCTCCATCGTCTTCTCACTCTTCACAATGTCATAGCCCCCACAGCAATCTCCTCACCTCAAAGCCCTTGTCCTCCCAATTAATCTCTCATAACGTCACAAGAGCTACCTTTCAAGGGCGCAGAATGGCAGGTGTGCAATCACGGCTCTTCCATTTGCTAGATGTGGACCTTCGGTATATAACTACTTTTTTAGGGCTCCGTGTCCTCATTTGTGAAATGCAGCTATTATTGTAGAAATAGTCAGCAATTGCAAAAGAAAATAATGCACATGTAATATGGTCTGCCAAGTGAGAAAAGGCCAAATCTTATTGAGAGATTAAAAAGGTGGTCACCCAAATCTTACACTGACAAAGGGACTCATGTTTATCTAATATTTCTAGGCAATAGCATCTCTGCTTGATTCTGAAGGCCTTAATTAAGCAAATAATTAACCTTGAGAATAGAAGTGCAACTAAGGCATTGTTATTACATTTACTAATTGTTTTTCTTGCTATGCACAAAACCTTTGGCCTTTGATGGAAACCCGTCTAAAAATAATACAATCATAATAAACAATCAGTGCCCTCCCACCACCACCAACAAAAATTTGTTTTCTTGTCACTATCTCTTACATTTGTCTCAAAAGGAAGAATTTATTTTTAGTCCTTGCTTATAAATCCAGCAATAACTTACAAATAGATCTTTTATGCCACTCAAGAAGCCCATCTTCTTCCTTGAGACTCCTTGTGTCTTTATCCTTTGATCAATGTGGTTCCTTTTATTTTTTAATTTTTTTAAATGTCTTTGTTTTCTCATGTTAAACTCCGATTCCGCCCTCAAAACCCAAAGCAAGTGTCACCTCCTCCGTAGCAATTGCTCCCATAGCAATTAGCTTATTTACATGTATGTGTCAGGAATTAGTGTCTGTTTCTGTTATAATTGAAAGAGCTTTGAATTTAGAGCCCTGAGGTTCTGAGATGCTTTATAAAATTATCACCTTGAGATTCATCAGTTTCAAGATATAGCATGTACATGTTTCAGCACTTATCATGATGTATGGAGGTAACTTATTACATGATCCCTGAATAGCACCCCAATTATTTGTGATTTCCTCCAAAGTTTTCATCTTCATAGATTCTCAGCTAAAGGCAGGGTGAGGCATACCAAAGTCACCTGGGACACTTTTATTTAAAATGCTAATCTACACCATATATCCTGAAACAGAGGAATAGCAAAAAGACAGTAATTCCTGTCACATCTGTCTATACGAATACGTGTGTAAAACCATTTCATTCTACCTTTTCTAGCAAAAAATAAACAATTTATCAAAGAGCTTTTACTATTACATGCATATATCAATGTATTAAACAGACTTGTTCAAATAGGACATCAATGGTGCTTCAGTGAGATGGACCAAATGACTGCTGTCTTTAAAGACACATAAAAATAAAATAAAACAATGACAACTTATTAAGTTCGTATGTCTGCTAGGTACTGTGATAGCTATTCATATACAAACAGTCATGTATTCTTCACAATGAAATCATGATGCATTTATTAATCCTTAATTTACAAATCAGGAGACTGGGGCTCAGAGTTTAAGGTAACTCACTCTGTCCAGGTCTCCAAGTGTGACCCTGACAGAGCTTGGAATGAAACCCGGGTGGCCTGGCATAAAAGTCTATGAAGTTTTAGATGTGTCCAGTTAGAATCACAGAATGTTCAGGAGCCTGTAAAGGTTTCCTGTCTTTGTGAAGGCCAGAAACCAAGTGGGAAATAAAACAAAAAGAAGCAATCGTTTACTAGTCTTGTGAAAGTTCTGATATTTCACAAAATATTAGATTCTTTGAATATAAAATATAAGCAAATAATAGTTTGGTATCAAATGGAAATCATTTCATTTGAGAGTGATTTAAGAAAAGGTACAAAATATCAAAACCAGAAACTGTTATTTAACCTCATAAATTTGGTCACATGGCACCTGTAATTTCATCAATGAATGTCATTCACATGCCACTGAATTTTTTTTAGATCCTCACCAGTGTTGCTCCTTTTATAGAAGTGATAAAATATTTTAATAAGGGAGATTTAGCTTATCAAACAAACTGATTAACCTGTACTTTTTTGTCAATGTAAAATGAATTGTGTAAAACCTAGCAATGACACAAAGCATCTTTCAATATTTCACTCTCATGATTGGTCCCTAATAACAAACCTGACTGCTGTTAACATGGTCTGTCCCTTTGGCGGGTGATTTAATTAGATTACTAATTTTGTGTTCTCTAGCACCTGACCTTTCTGGTTTAATACTATTAAAAATAATACCGTGGACAATGTATCCAGTCTTCTACTCTATTCTGTCAATTTGGGGATGATCACAAATTTGAAAACGGTACCGAATTGCTCTACGTTTGTTAGCACAATGTCTGTAGCATCTTTGTGGAATAGCATATTGATCACTGCGAACACCACCATCAGCAACGTTTTACAGATTGCTTGCTCCGCTCCAGGTATGACTGATGGCATCAGGCCACCCCAAGCAACTGGGGGAGGTATGATCGGAACCCACACAGCTTTATTTCAGGGATAATTCTCTCCACCACAATGACATACTGAGCCATACATTTAAAATCCTAAAAGTTGCTTTCCTCTTAATTCCACAATTGTGCCTCATTTCATTTTTTCCCCATCTCAGTGGCCTGAATTCTGCTAACCCTCTACGCCCTTAGCTTAACTCAAATGGTTCCATCTCCCAAGACAATGCTTAGAGTCCACATTTCAGGAGCTCCTCTTCCCTCCAGGTGATGAGGACTGGAGTTCTGAGAGCCCTCTCTCGTTCCCTTGCACTGCAACTTTCCCCATAAACTACCCATCTCATTTCTCCTTCTCACCTTTCCACTCCCTTATATGAGTAATATTTATTCTGGTAAATGAACTGATAGTCTTCAGGCATCTAATCTTAGTTCAAAACTCAAGCTCTCATCATCCAAATCTTTTTTTTTTCCTGCTAAAGGGAGTAATATTTTTTAGTAACTATCTGACAGTCAAGGAAAGATCTGGAATTTTTATTTTATAAAACAGTCTAGATACATAAACAGAATTCTAAGTTTAAGGTTTTTTGTTGTGTTTTGGGAATAAATACAATCTAATCTGTACCTGATGATTGTAACAGCCATATGCTTTTTATATACTTATCAGCAAAGTTTGGGAAGCATTTGGCATAAGTTCAGTAGAAAATGGAATTTGTAAAACAATGGGTGAATATTTAAGCTGCCAAGTATTGAACTAGGACAATATTTGTCTACAAAAGTTCTATGTCTCACCCCTACCACTGATTTGTTAAATGCATTAACAATAAGGTATATCATTATTTTTAGCAAATTCTTCAGCACATAAAATATATATAGCCAAACAGAATAAATATTAAGTCAACTAGCCTAAAGTGACAAAGAGAAAGAAAAACATTTTTTGCATCCTGTATCCCAGGTAACATTCTTAGTTCCACTTCACTTTGATCCATTAAAAAAAATGACCTCAATTCTCACTTTTTAATTGGAGAAATCTAAAAGAGTCCATAAATTTCAACAATGCTTCTGGGTCCTCCTCATCCCCCTTTTATTGCCCCCCCCGACCTCTAACTTAGCTTTGGGACTCATTGTAAAAGGATATTTTACAGACCCTGTGAATACAAAAAAAGAAGATACTTCAATTTCAAAACAATAAGTGAATCTTTGTTGGAAATCTGTTAGGTGCTAAACATGTAACATGCATTTCCTTACTCAATCTTTGCAGTAAATCTGTAACTGAAAAACCATTGCTTTGATGGAAGAGATGAGACATAAAAAGTCAGTAATTATTTTCCAAAGGCAGAGAGCAGCAGAGGTAGGACTGAGACTGAGTCTGTCTGGCTCCAAAGCTCTGTACTCTCCTCTAAACAATGCTGCCTCCACGCAGCCCCCAGGATTGCTGGGCCAGGAAGTCTAAAAACTTTTGAATTTCCTACTTCCTAAAAACCCAGCTCAAACTCCTTCCAAGCAAATCCATCAAAACAAGACAAATATTTAGAAGAACACATCAAATTCAGCATGCATTACCATCTTGGTAATTTACATTTTAATACAGACCTCTGAACTGTCTTGTGCTCTGTAAAAGCAAAGCCTGTTTGAAGATGAAGCAAGTTTACAATTAAAAACAGTTTCAGCCCTGGCTGGTGTAGCTCAGTGGATTGAGCTCGGGCCTGGGAACCAAAGGATTGCGGTTCGATTCCCAGTCAGGGCACATGCCTGGGTTGCAGGCCAGTTCCCAGCAGGGGACACACGAAAGGCAACCACACATTGATATTTCTCCCCCTCTCTCCTTTCCTTCCCCTCTAAAGATAAAATAAATAAGAATAAAAATCTAAAAAAAAATGGTTTCAAGTGGTCTTCTCCATCCTTTTCCTATGAGGACACAAAGAGTGCTCTTCCAAAAAGCTGAGCAACTCTGTATGCTACCAAATGGTTCCGAGTAACCAGGCAACATCATCTTTGTGAACCTGCCGTGCCTTCTCTTAAATTATTTCTCCTAGGCAGTAAGAAACTGAAGCATGGTGGATGTTCCAGTATCAGTTACGTGAATGGGGCAGGATCTGTAATTTTTTATTTTCTGGAAAAGTTAAGTGCCTTCACCCTGCCTTGCTGGTTTTACCCAGAAGTTAGTTTTACCTAGTAAGGGAAGAGGTATCTCCTAGGGCCTAGAGGCTGGGAATGTCTGATCACTTCTTTCTGCTTCTTGAATCATCTATGACCTCGCTGTAATGGGACCTCAGAAGAATTGTTCCTGATAGCAATTAGTTTCAATAAATTCCTCATACATCTTCTTACTGTCTCATAGTTAAAGTACTATTACAGAAATATTTTCTTTAAATTTGCCAATTTCTCATCGATTTCTACATGTAAGATTCTGTTTTATTTCTGATAGTTTTGAAATTGGAAGATTGGACTTCGATTATCATAACTTAGGAATAATACCACGTTCACATCTATCAACCAGTTGCCTAGTTATCGAGACTTGAGTTCTTATAGGACTCGTCACAGTCTCTATGTTCTCTATGTAGACGGATGTTAGAGTATTGTGCTGAGTGAAATAGTCAGATGGAAAAGTACAAGGACCATACGATTTCACTCATAGGTGGGATCTAAAACAAAAAGCAACAAAAGAACAAACAAAAAACAAACTCGCAGACACAGACAATAGCATGGTGGTCGCCAAAGGGGAAAGTGGGTGGTGAGAGGGTGAAGAGGGTAAACGGGGTCAAATGTGCAGAGACAGAAGGAAACTACACTTCAGGTGGTGAGCACACAAAAGAGGATAGAGATGTGATACTAGAAAGCTATGCCCCTGAAATTTATATATTAACATTAACCAATATTATCCCAATAAATTTAATTGAAAAAATGTCTAAAACCATTTTCATTCTCTAGCATGCTGCATTGGCTTTTCGAGTCTGCTCATCAACACAGGAAGCACCCCTGGCCACACACAGCTCCCTCTGCCACCCAACAATAGCTTTTGTTCAGGTGAGCACTGGCTCTTTATACCCTTAGCTTTCTATCTCGCAGCCAGTTTTTAATCCATGAAAACCTCCACCTTCTTCTCCATATTTTGTGAATAGCCTCATTTAATTCCTACCTCTTTTAAAGTTATTTTTTAAGATTTTATTTATTTTTAGAGAGGGGGAAGGGAAGGAGAAAGAGAGGGAGAGAAACATCAATGTGTGGTTGCCTCTCCAGCGCCCCCTACTGAGGACCTGGCCCGCAACCCAGGTTTGTGCCCTGACTGGGAATTGAACAAAATGTTTATCCAGTAGTGTGTCTTTATCACTATTCCTTTAACTCTTTCAGACTTCTTACAAGGGTATCGTTTACCCTCAGGGCAGTTGCAATTCTTTGTCTCTATGTTGTTTGATTTTCAGAAGCCTCTATACCTGCTTTTACAGTTTCACTGGGAAGACCTCTGCAGTGATAGGTACCGCTCCTCTCCTAACATAGCACTTTTTTTTTTTACTTACTACAACAATTAAAGAGTTGAATGAGGTTCAGAATTTTTTAAAAAATGTGTCCTGTGGCATGTAACGATTTCACAATTCCCATGATTTTATTTCAACCACATTCTGTGAATTACACTGCTTTGAATCATTGTCCATGAAACCATCCTTCACTCTTGCTGTGAGGAACCAACAACAGTCAGTTTTTAATTATTTGAGATTCATTCATTTTGCTTAAAATTTTGAGTAGGCAGAGAGAAAAGGTGAGTCATCAGTGACACAAAATTGCTCACTTCTGCTATAGTTATCTGACCCTTAGAAAGCTTGAACTGCTATAAAAATTATTTCTTTAGGAGAGCATTGACTACTCCTGTGCATACACTTCTGCTGGGGTGAGGGCAGGGGGCAGGGAACTATTTATGTAAGAACCAGCCACACTGGGGCTCCAATCTCACCTCTACCTTTTTCTAGCTATTTGACAGAGCAAGTTAATAAGCTCCCCTGAAGTTCAGGATCCTGTATGTGAAAATGGAGGAAAAAAAAATACACTGAATTTCAGAGAACAATAAAGTTAGTAAATATAAAGCATCTAGTACTGAATAAGTGGTAACTGTACTTATGTGATTTTTCTGTGGCTTTGTTTTATCCTGCTGGTACAAATTACTAAAAAAAAAAAAAGGTTTGGTATTCTGGCCTTTTAGATTATACTTATATGTAATATGTGCCCTGTCCAGCAAGATATTTTGGAAATAGCAAAAGTTAACAAAACTAAACATTGGTTTTCTGAGCAATTTGAAAGTTGCTTTTTTAATTTTCAAGCCAATTTTACTTAGGCTGCGACAAAACAGGTATGTGAACCAAGTTGTAAAAACAAGCTGTTCAATTCACACTGGTTTGGTCATTGACAAAAGTTATAGTGAAGAAGACGGACTGTGAGTTAGGTAGTGACAGACAACCCTAGTTCTTTCTTGCAAGAGAGGGACCCTCCCCTCCCCACTCCGAAACCCCACCATCAGTCTCCATTAAGAGAAAACTTAAGGAGAAGTCACAATCTCAGAATGTATAGGACTGTAAATGTGGCCGTCTCCAAACTCAGAGAATCTCCGTTTATACACAAACATTGGATTTGAGTCGTTTTTAGATTATTCCTTACATGCAGTCATCTGAACCATAGGCCCTACTGAACACATAGTCAAAGCAGGAAACACTTGTTTTTTTTTTTTTCTCTCCAAAGCAATTCACAGTGAAGCAAAGACATTATTTTAGAGCTTTTGCAAAAATAAGTGAAATGGAAAATGTATGACAAAGGAATTAAAACCCTGGCTTTGCAAGCCTAAATTTAAACAGAATTCTTAACATATTGCAGCCGGTCTTCTCATCTGCAAAGTGGGGATAAAATGATGCCTTCTGTTTGCCGCACCAAGTCAGTGTAAGGATGAACTGAAAGTTATAGAAAATTAAGTTTCGCATGACACTTTCTAAAAATTTAGTGTCTTAAATATACTGACATGAAATTCACCACTACTACTTAGAATAAACTATTCTGTACAGTTATATATATGTGGGGGAAATTATTGCTTCCCATGTGCAGGCTTATTTATTTTGTGAATTATATGTGGCCATAAAAGAAAATCCTCAGATGACTAGATCGATTCTTTTTATCAACACTATAATTGTTGAAATAAATTTACCATTAACCTAAGACGCAGAAAAGTTTCCTAAATTATATGTAAAGAATGCTTGGATTTTTTACCATTTGGAGTTTTCCACCTTTCACCACTTTAGGAAAAGGTCAAATTTATATAGTCATATACCCCAAATTGCACTTATGAGAATTGACCTAGGCAATGATGGATACAAACATAAGTGAAATAAATCTGGAGAGGGAAAGTCAGTGAAAGTATGCTTAGCCCCAGAAAAGGAAGACTAGAAAGGCTAGGTTGGAGCCAAGAGTGAAAAATGTACTGTTGGAACCTGCTATGAATTTTCAAGACAATACTTATGCATACCCATGAAATGTTTATTTAATAAATCATTCATTAATGAGCAAACAGATTGATGAGATTTGGCACATTGCTTTCTTTGGACCGTATTAGCAGGGAAAAAAATGGTTTCTGAGACATAGCCAATTTTTTCTTCTTCTTTGCCTGAATGCAAGAATTGGAAAAGGATCCCTCGATTCTGGAAAAGTAGAAGGTTTTAGCAGGGGACACCATGGTTACATCTGCACTTTTGGGATGCTGTGCAGAACAGAGGAGGGGCCTTGTTATAAAAAAAAAGAAAAAAGAGAACTGGAACATTCATCATACTTCAGTCTATTACTATCTAGAAGAAATCATGGATAAAGAATAGTGATTACACTGGAGAGAAAAGGGAATGTCAAAAAGCCAAGATTCGGATGAGAGAAAAGATGATGAGCTCAAGTTTGGACATGAATTAGAGCACAGCTGCTCGGTAAACATTTAAATTTATGGAGTTAGATCTTGGAAGAGAAGTCTGAGTTGAAAATATTTGGAAGCAGTAGTAACTAACACTTGTGAGTAAATGGCACTTTTCAGGAAGAACACATAGAGTGTGGAGGATGAGGGCGGAGGACAGAACTCTGGGGAAGGAAAAGTAGAAGTCATTCTAAAGATTACTGGGAGGTGATAAAAGGTAATGACAGAGCACAGGAGGTAGGCACAGGATCCTGCAAGGACTGGTAAAACAGTGGGTAAAGGAAAAGAACTTGCACAGAAGTTTGAGGCACAAGTGTAAAAAGACACAGAGAAGTCAGGTAAAACGGGGCACTGATGACATGGTGAGCGATGATGGTGGCTCGGACGAAAGAGGCAGCAGAGGAACCGGTGTGTATGTAAAGGAGGAAGGGATAGGACTTAACGATGAGTTTCATCGGGAAAGGGAGAGAACAAGGAGAATCAAAAATGATTCCCATGATTTTGTGTCCAAGAGATTAGAAAAACAGAGATGCCATTTATCGAAATGAGGAAAAATATAGGTGGAACAAGGGAGGGAGGGGAAGGTTTGGAATCTGTAGTCTGGAACATACACCCAAGGTGTCAGACAGGCACATAGGTGGGGGCAGAGAGGGAAGGAAGGAAGTGACAGGGAAACTGAGGTATAGGTGGCAGTGTAAGTCCTTGAGCTGAGACTGAATGAGATGGTTTAGACAATGAGAGTCCATGACTGAACCTAGGAGACACTACTGGGGGGTGGGCGGCATACCAAAGTAGGGAACACCATGAGCAGCCCCCTCCAGCAAGGAGAAGTATTTTATTATTGACATTGTTTGGAATTACCAGTGCATGATAAAAATAACAATTAAACAGGCTGACTTGTAATCAATTTTATTACCCCTTTACAATTTCCTATAGGGAATGCTCCCTCTTGATGCCTGCACGGGAGTGAGCATGCGCTCTGCTCTCTCCCGGTGAGGATTGCATGAGAACACTCAGTGAGGCAGGAGAAGATCAAGAGAGAACGGGGTGTGGAATGCCTAGTGAAAGAGACGTTTCAAAAAGAAGGGAGAGTCAACATGTTGGCAGTTGCCAGTTGGTCTAGTCAGATGAGGACTAAACATTGGTTATTAGATTTGCCAAAGAGCAGGTACTCAGACTCCTCGACCAGAGCTTCTTTTGTGGAGTGGGGAGGGCAAAGTCTCCTTGAATAAGGGGAAAAGAGAAAATGAAAATGAAGGAGAGATATCAATATAGACAATCATCTGGGGACTTCTGCTGTAAAAAGGATCACAAAAATACGGTAGTGTGTGGAGGTGGATGTAGGTAGCATCATGGGAGAGATTTTGAGTGGGGCAATAGAGACAAGTTGGTATGATGATGAGGATGAACTAGTGAACTAGTAGTCAGTGAAAAACTAATGATGCAGGAGAGAGAAAGGCCATGACCAATGGCAGAGGATAGATGTGGGTGTGGCTTTCCAAAGAGCAGTGGAAACAGGACGGAAGACAAATTATCACAGAAGAAGCCAACGGAAGTCAGTTTAGGATTTACCAATCTCACAGATGTTGGAGATCGACAGGATCATGAGAAGAATCGGGGAGGCAAGTTTGAGGAGTAGGAAGTACAGAAGAGAGTAAGGGGGCCCAAAATGAGGAAAAATGATGTAAAACAGGGACTAGGAAAGAGGGTGGGAGAGCAGGACCCACTTGGTTTGGGCACATAAAAATATTTCCCTTGTCTTCTTTGTGATACACAAAGACAGAAATCAGTTTTGCTGAGTAATGACGTGACCACCACCCTGTCTGGCTACGAGCCAAGATCAGAGCTTTTTCACTGTAGCTGTTATGGGGGGTCATACAAGCAATAAAATTACATCAACAAAAATGAAAAACCTTGCAGAACACAAACCGTTCCCATTAAACTCTTCAATTGAGCTTTACGGCAATACTATCGCATTGTATTTTTAACAACATTTCTAAATTTGATAAAAAAAACTTTTATGCCATACACATAGCACATGGATTTTAAGATTCTGGCAAAAAAATGATGAAAACATCTCAAAAATGTGTGGTGATCTGGGCCATTTGTTGTCACAACTCACGCTCATGATCATCACTAATGTAAAAGGTGATGTAGAAGCTGAAATCATGTGGCCATAAAAATCTTATGATTAAACAAACAAAATGTAATTCTGTAAAAAATAAATATATTGCTGTTCTAAAATACAAGATAATAGCGAATAGTAGGAGAAACTGATCTTTAATAAGTGTGGACAACTCACAGATGATGACCGGAAGTCAAATACAAAAAAAGACACACAACAAACCAGAAATATGGTCACCTTTAGGAAAATAAAAAGTATGGTGTGGGAGGAAGATATAAGGAATCTAATGGTAAAAAAAATGAATACTGAAAAAATAATCGATTTTTCTTTTTATCTTGCTTCTACACGCTATAAATAAAAACACTGCTAACGTGGTAATTTCAGCCTAGTGCAGAATTCTCTTTCTGAGTATTTTTAAAATGCATTATTAAGGATGTAGGAAGAAGAGACATATTGTTGGATCCAGTAAAATATGTAATATCAGAAAAATTGTATCTTTTATACCGCTAATTTTTATCACCTGTCCCATACATTGCAAATCTTGTTACCCTGGTCCTCATAACAATCCTCAAAAGGCAACCGCTAATGTGTTGCCCCAAATATTGTCCAACTCTATTTCCAGAGTGAAGAAAACTGACCTCTAATTCACAGGAGTTACCTGGCAATGTGCAGGGCTGTATTTGCTTTTGCAGCTTCCCTAAGAATTGTTGAGAAGTATCTCTCTCTATTCACAAAATTAGAATGCAAGCAGGCGAGGCCAAATGGAATAAATTTCATTGGTTACATTTCTGCACCCTGCCTCCTCTGCCTGCCTCCTAAAGGGCTGCTGGGTATTTATGGACTGGAATTTGGGCACTTTGTCTTCCTTCTTTTGCCAAATGCACAGAGGCAATCCTATCTTGTCCTGAAAATAGAGAAATGAAACTCACCTAACTGATCTCCAACAAAATGTCAGCTACTAAGAGTGTTTCACCTCACCTGTGAGCAGTTCAGCTCCTGACCTAGTTCTGGGTTAGTTTTCATTCATGTATTCGAAGACTATCTATTGAAAACTTACAAGGTGCCAGGCAATTCTGAAAGTCACATTATGAAAACACAGTAGAACCACTTAGAGATATTTCAGTTTAATCAATCTTTTTCGCTTAGAAAGGTACGAAAATGTCCTGCACTTACATTCCATAAAATATTCTCTGTACACTTACTCAGCACAAATGATATTAACAGGCTAACGTAAATATAAACTCTAAATGTTATGAAGAAAACAGAGCCCCTACTGTTGCTATCAAAACTACAAAAGCCTTTTTAAAAATCACAATGAAAAATGACTACCTTTTTTTTAGTTAAAAAAAAAAAAAACAACTTTATGAAAGCATTACTTCCTCTGCCTACTAGTCATTTAAAGCATTGTGTCGGAAAGGGACAAGCTAGAGCCCATGCCTCCCACTTCCCCCGGCCCACTTAGCTGAGAAGTTGTGCTAGTCATCAAAGTTCAGGACTTTAGCAGGACCCTTGACTCCTTCCTTGTTTATATTTAGTCAGTCAGTTTGCATGGTGGATTTATTTTTAATGCTCTTTTCTATCTACTGAGAGTTCATTCTGTGATACCCCTTAACGTAGCCATCACGGTGACTGGCTTCGAATGACTTCCTGCCTCCAGGTCCCACCAACACTGTCCCTCTAACATCCGGATGCCCCATCATGTTTCCTAAACACCTCTTCAGTGATGGCATATTACACTCAAAAGCTTTGGTACCTTCTCATTTTCTGCCTCATCAAATCTGAACTTCTTTGCTTAACTTTCAAAGGCTTCCATAGTCTAAATGATCTAATTTTTGTCCGCTCTCCTTCTCCTAAATGGCTGTCAGTTTCTTGCTTCTCAACACAATCTTATTTTTATTCATTCCTAAGTCTGAATCATAGCACTTCCCCTCTTAACCCCAAGCCCATGACTAAATAAATAAATGCAGAGGCAAACAAATAAAACTCGATTTCATATCCCAATTCTACTCATGCTTTATGTCCTAAGACCTGCACCGACCAAAACAAGCCCCACAGATCCAATGCTCCTCTAAACAGTTCTGAACTAGATGAAGAACCCCAAAGTGTCATAATTTACCTGGCTTCTTGTGTCTACAACATTGAGTTTGTCTCCTAGGCAGTTTCTAGACTCTTGAGGGCAGGGGACTTTTATTCTTGAAAATTCTTCCTTCTCTCACAAGCCCAGGCCACATGTGATACCCAGAGCTCTCGCCAATGGACTCCTCAGCAATCATGGCAGCAAAAGAGCAGATTTTTCCAGGTAATAGTCTCTTTTCCCACTTTAGTCTGTCTCTGATCCCATTAATTAATCAAGCATTTGTCACATTCTTACTAGGTGTAAGTATTTGAAACTCTCTCTGAAAGGTAAAAGTTTACAATCCTGTTGAACTAGGCTACAGAGGAAGACATTTGAGGTATATGCCAGCTTTGCTAACAATCCTCTTTTCTTTCTCACATACCACTGTTAACACCTTGTAGAAATGACTCACTCTCCATTGTTTTCCTTTTCCTAGGCCCTTTTTGCGACTGCCTCGTAAATATAGGACTTGTATGCAATTAATTCTTTGAAGTCCAAGCACATTCTTGTCTGAAACAAAAGCTCTTAAAAATGAAATAAGCGTATACAATTATTGTGAAATGGCCATAAAATGACCTCCCTACACTTCCCTGGAGAACCATGGTCAAGGAGGATGTGGCTGAGCCTGAGATGGACTGTTAACTTGACTTTTAATTTTATGAACTATGACGGGTTGGACAAGAAAATATCTTCAAAGGGTCAACATCATTTCTGCAAATGGGAAAAAAGTGTGAAAAGACTGCTCTGAACAAGGCTTAAAGGAAAAAAAAAACTGAGCAAATATTAATATTTTCTCAATTTCTCTTTTTCTTTCCTTTAAAGGGGCTTTTCTTTTTTTAAGTGAGGAAATTGCAGTTAAAAATTATTTTATAGCCCTTAAAATGAAAACATTTGCCTATTAAGCTCTAACGACCTACAATATTCTATCTGTAAAGCATCATTTGGTCCCCTGCTGTTTCATTTAACTTTAGCTGAACCTTTTTTTATTGCTTCCTAATCTACCCTAATTTGCCTAAATCCCTTATTTGCCATTTCTCAAACTGTTTGTTTACATCTCACTGGAAATGTGTAACAATAAAAAAGTGCTTTAAGGACTAGAAGTAATGATCAATTTAGACGCATAATCTTACTTCATAGCATAAAGACATTAAATTAGCAGACATTCACTGAGAGCCCACTAGATGACATGGGTCATATTTGGCTGGAAGATAACTAAGATGAAAACAACCTTTGGTGCCTTCCAGGAGCTTGCGTCTGAAGGAGGAGGCAAAATAGAAACAACCAACACTACTCAGGAAGTGATGTGACGCAGTAGGGGCCAAGTATTCTTGACATAAAACACCACTAACATGGAACAATTACCTCTGTGGGAGAAAGAAGGATTAATGCGCAAGGTATCTTATTCTCCATCGTGCCATTAAATCTTTTTTCTGTTTCAGAGAAATATTTTATAGACAAATGATTAAAGAGAATGATCAGCCTTTAAAATCTTCTATTCCACCTAAGTAAAGAGTGGATGATGATGAAGATACCAAAGTGATGCTGGATTGAAATCAGAAGCCTGGGCTGTGCGGTGACTTTGTAACCCTGAGCAGGTCAGGAAACCACTGGGAGCCCGGACCCATGAGTCTTACAGATCCTTTTGGCTTCCCTCTTATCTGAACATCTGCAATTACTGTGTCAGCTTCCAAGTACTTGCTACAAAGGCTAAGAAGAAAACTACTTCACAAGGCTGGACAATAATCCACCTTTACTTCAAATATGTTTTGTGTATTTTTATTTTTACTACCCTCTCTTTTCACAGTCCCTTTCCCCTTATTGTTCCTTTGGTCCCTTTATAGTTGCTTAAACCTTAATGCTTTTTTCAAGTGTAAAGGATGGGGCAAAAGTAGGTTTACAGTTATTCACATGGAAAATAATATAATAATTAATTATAATAATATAAGAATAAACTCTGTGTTCCAGGTGCTTGCAACTGTAAACCTACTTTCGCCCACCCTGTATGCACATTCACGACCTCCAGGGCTCTACGTCAACTAGTCATATCCCACGGGATATTCTCTCGGAGTTGCCGAGACACACGTCACTTTTTGGTTCACTTTTATTTCCTACTACTATACTCCATGCTTACCTCGACGTTCTTCCTCTTTCATTTCTTCTAACAGGAACCAGCTACTTCATTTTCTAAGCCCTCCTTACTCTCTTTCTCAGTTACCCTTTTTTTCAAAATCACTAAAGGGGCTTTGTTTAGGCTGAGTGCTTAAGACTCCAGAAGCAGAACCCCAAAGGTGAACCTATACACTACTTCTCTCAAGTCGATTTAGGAAAATCCGGTTTCTCAAGATGCTTTCTTCAAAAATACGAAATGTGCCCGGGAGCTCCTAAGTTAGCAGCTGCACCAGGGAAGAGAGAGTGTGCCCGTAGCGAGGACGCCGGAGAGGTCCCCATCGTACAGAGTGAGTGGGCACAGGGGTGGGCTGGCCTTTCCCGGGCGGGTGGGGGGCCCAGGACACACACAGCACGGCACCGGAGAGCATGGCTCCATGGTCAGAAACAAAAATGTTGCGCACAACTCAAACTATGCGTTACCAGTTTTCTTCCAGGGTTTTTATAGAACAGCATTTCACGCTGAGGGATAGTCATAATCTAGTGGAAGCTCTACGAATAGCTTCACAAGGAACTGCAGGGAACGTGGAGTTCCCCAGTCCCAGGCTCCCAGGTTAATACACTGTGTGCAAATGATCTCCCTAAACTCTTCAGTGGGTGTTAAGTAACTGAGAAAAATCAATCTACGGATTTCCTGTTATCACTTTAATGTGCAACTTTTTCATCTGCCAGAAAACTGAGGGTTAATTTATCTAATTGGGACAGGCTCATCTTTTTAGCTTTTTAAAAAAATATTATTGAAGACAATGTTAAAGAAAAATAATATAAATAAAGAACAAGTACGTTTTCCATCAAAATGTTCTAAAAAATACTAATTCAAATAATAACTGAACCCCAGAAGAGCTGGACTTGGTCAGCAGCACACTGAGCATTCAACGGCCACTGACCTATGCCCCCTCTTTTCCTATGACTCTGTCACTGAGTCTGTGTGAGGAGGAGCAAAACAATCAACAGACGAGGGTGAATGTCAAACCACATGAACATGGTCACACAAGGACAAACTAGCTAATTATTAAGGTGAAAACTAAACAGATCTCCCCCTCAAAAGAAAGATTGATTGGACTCCTGATTGGACTCTCTACAATATAAAGTCTGAAAGAAATTGACTTTTTGAAAGCTGAAATCATCAAATGTTCTAGAATTATATGCTTACATACTAGCAAGAAGTGTAACCCCTCTAACCCAGAAGCACTAATGGATGTCTCCAAACATTTAACTAAATCCTTAGGTAGAAAATAGTTTATTAAATATAGAATAAATGAGAATAATTCACAAGTGTCACCTAGAACACATAGATTACCAGGAGAACATCTGATGTTTCTGTATTACGGCTAATATTAGGAATAATTTTGAGAATTTTAGTACTAGACAAATAATACTTTCAGGGCAGCATTAAAATGCCAGTATGGCCCTGGCTGGTGTAGCTCAGTGGATTGAGCGCAGGCCTGTGAACCAAAGGATCGCGGTTCGATTCCCAGTGAGGGCACATGCCTGGGTTGCAGGCCAGTTCCCGGCAAGGGACGCACTAGAGGCAACCACACACTGATGTTTCTCTCCCTCTCTCCCTCTCTCCCTCCCTTCCCCTCTAAAAGATAAATAAATAAACAATGTTAAAAAATGTCAGTATGTAAAGCAGCTTCATAAAGTGTAGTATGTATTCTACAAAAAGCAGAAAATTTTTTGATTTGGAAATCAAATTTCTAAAGATGGAAAGATTAAAGAATCTCACTTGGTTTTTAAGTTGATTATCAGACATCCTTTGTAATTTCACAAGTCCGCCACAAATTTTATCACCAAAATACCTAAGAGAAGCATGAAAACACTGTAAAAGATGGTGATATTTTTTGCCTACCAACTTATGTAACATTCTCCTTTTTCTCTAATAAACTTCTAAGTGTTCTCAATCAAGAAAATTTGTTACAAGATATTACTGAAGGAAAATGTTTTAGAGAAGTTTGATGAAGTAAAAACAGAATAGATTGAAACCTTATAGTATTATTTCAGATCATCTTGAGATGGCTAGAAACAAGTCATGGTCCCCCCATCAGTCCCATCCCACCACCAATGAGTCAGAAGTCAAGACTTTTCTTAACAAAATAAAATACCATACAAATAAACTCATTAGGAAACTTACTTTCAGAATTTTCATTTTTTTGTGTATAGGCTATTGATGGTGCTAAAGATCCTGAGAAGGGCCATGGAGTGGTTTAAAAATTAAACTTTTAAAAATCATGATAGTACCTTGTCCTTGCCCCACAGATACGAACTTTGCCTATATATTCATAATAATATTTGCCATTTGCAAACATGTCAGTAAAACTTAGTTGGTTCTTGAAGAAATTAATCAGATTGAACGGCATCAATTTTTTTAAAAAGCACAACATATTTTGCCTATAGTTGTAAATTACACTACCATATCATATAGAGAAAAATTCATTAGTTCAAACACTGTTGATCACTAAAATCAGCATTATTCATCTCTCTAAAATTTATTTGAGACCTAATAATGTAACTCTTTCTTTTCTTTAACTCATTCAAGTTAAAAGAAGGAAATAATGCTCAAAATATCACGGATCTCTGAAGATACTATTTTATCTGAAATAAAATAAACATCTGACTATTTTACCTAATGAGAATAAAAAGAAAAATGCCAACATGCTTTTCCTCCAAAGTATACTCTGTTTCTTAAATTTGACTTAACATCACCTAATGCTACTTACTGTAGGAAGGGTTAAAAACATTAGTTTATCAAGCATTCTTAGACTGAAATCCAACAACAAAGAATCATGCCTGTTCTTCATTAGCCAACATGAACCGAACCCAGAGTTCCCACTAAGGTTCATAGTGCACAACCAACTAATGACGAGCCTAAAAGTTTCAAGTCTCCCACCCCAGGTATCACCAGCTGAAATTCCAGGCCTCTGTGTCATTCCTGGAAACATCTGCAACGGAATCGGACATTCTTGGTAAATGAGATAAGTGACAGCATTTACTCCATTAGATTTCTAGGGCATGTTTATTAACTCATACAGCAAATAAACTGAAAAGCTTTATACCCAAACGCAAGATGCAAGTATGCAAAAGGACTTACCGGTAATTTTCCCTTTAGAAATGGATGCCTTTGACGTTGCTTACTCAGTTCAATTTTAAACATGATTCTCTCCATATCTGACTCAAATATAAGTTCAGGCTAAAAATAATAAACTCGTAAAATTAAGCCTTTCTGTGACTTCCAAGTAACTAAAATATGTGCGTTCTTAATATTAACTCTTTTTCCCTCTGTTCTTATGTTCTACAAAGATCTCAAAATACAGCGTACGACTATGCATTTCTATGTATACATACACCTAACCTAATGCAGAGAAGCATCTGATTCTACGTTTATGTGGACAATCTGTTTGGGTTTTTTTTTCCTGCCAAACCACATCTGGGGCTTCCAGCAGGTCAATGACAGCATACACCTTCGGGTTATGATCTATGTACCGAAGGCCAAACCAAATGTCTGGGTGGGTCTCTAAACACATAAAATTGGTAGTTTTTTTTTCCATCCAGAGGACCCAATTACATTTAAATAAACCAACTCCTAGGGAAAGATTGGCTCCAACAGAAAATACCACACAACCACAGACACTGAAATTAAATCACAGTCATAAGTTTAGAAGCCACCAACATATTGTTAAAAATAGTCTTTACTCCATCTTTGGGGATGCAAACAGAGGCAGATAATGCGTATTAGTAATGAAAAGAAACTTCTCGGTTTCTGTGAGGTGCATCCTTCTTCACGGAACTGTCCTAATCTGTCCAAGTTTTCCGTTTCTGACTAGGCATATAAAAATACCAGTTGCTGCTCTGAGGATTCCTCTCCTTGCAGAGGCAGAAACCCTAGCATGTGCTGCTCGGGCTTGACATGAATGAGTCCTTTTGGCTGGGACCTGACCGGTGTGACAAAGTCCTCAGCTGTGTGATGAGAGTGTGGTTGTAGACTTCTGGTTAACTGAAAGGTTGCATTGAATGCAAATTGTAGGATTGTTCCTTAGATATGTACTCCTTTCAGCCAGGTGAAATGCAAACAGAGTGTGGTGCTCATTCAGAGATGCTTGGTGGTGGATTTCGGGGGAGGAGAAGAAGCCAGGCAGCCATGAACAACTGTAACTTCCATCTCTGAAGGACAGAGAGGGAGGAAGGAAATATTTTTTATATAAAACCATATTAAATTTCCTTTTTAAAGTGCCTCTATGTATTTCTCTTCCCAATTTATATGAAAAAGTATTAGTTTTAAAACTACAGCAGAACTGGCAATAAATATCGCAGTAACAATTGTTCTTTTATTAAACATTTATTGAAATAAATTCCTGTGCTTTCTCATTTTTTTCCTCTGGTTCCAATATTTATTTATAGCTGATTATTAACATCTGCCAGTGTAACAGTTTCATCCATACAGAAGCTGAAGGGTACAGAAAGTCACACACACCCTTCTAACATGACCTGTAGTTAGACAGAAAACAGTTTCCCAGTCACCGCTTGGCTTCCTGTCTGTGACCTCTGAAAAGCATTGGAGGCCAGGGTTAATGGCCTTTCCAATCTCTGTGATAAGAATTCATTTTGTTCTATTACCAGCAGTTATCTGAGGAGCCTGCTGCATCACTTCAGCAGGGTTCAATCAATGAGAGGACCTAATGAAGTAACCAGCTGTAGCTCTATTTCCCTGGCCAGCTCTATCAGACAAATAAGAGCTATCAGCCACATCTTAAGGCCGATCCCAGACACAGCATGCTCACATGCTGCACTTGTATGCATATGAACTGATGATGCGCCACCATTTCCCTGAGATCTCTCCTTCTGACAGAGCTTCCCTCACCCTGCAAACGGAGTGGGGTAAATTCTGACATGTTGTATGAAGAGGTCAATAATGCAAGACTGAAGGAGAGCGAATTGGCAGAACAGCTGGGTTTATGCTAACAGCAAAAAAAGTAAAATTATAGAGCATTGCAGCTCAGACTCCTGGCTCAGCCATCCTCAAATATTTACACTTTTGGCTGGTATTTTTCAACCTTCAAAAAGGGAGGGGGGAATAAAATATTGTTATTTTCATGTTTATTGCTTTTATCAATATTATGTTTAATGGCAGGACTTGAACTTTGGCTAAGCCTTCAGAACCAAAATATAATTACGGTAGATTATTACCTTTACTTTTTGGTCAAATATCTGTCAATGTAACACCATAAGTTAACTTTGGGGTCATTTTGTATTAGCTCATATCACTAAAATCACACAAAAACCTGCAAGTTACTGTAACACTCTATTATTTAAATTTTTAATTATTGAATAATAATGTCATTCCTCTCTAATTCAAAACAGCATTTGTTAATACATGCTATTTTCACACACATAGATTGTAGGAGGGAAAAATCAAAACCTTGCACCTTCGATCGGTGACCTCATAAATGTACTGGACTGTTATTAGGGGTCCTGTTCAAAAAGGAACCCTTTTGTGGAAAGTGCACCGCAGACGGCCCCACAGTTTTTAAACTTTCTCCCCAGCAAACATTCAAGGGCTCACAGGAAGCTATGAAAAGAACACTCATATTTGCTGACATGATGAAAGCTACAAGTACCTTAGTTTACTTTATTAGGTTAATCAAGATGAATTCTGTGCAATACAATTTATATCCCTTTAACTTGGCTGCTCTCTTTGTCAATGTGAAAGGGAAAAAAGCATGGCCATTTGCTGTTTGCCGTTATGCTAAAAAGATGATGTTTCAGGGAAGCTGCACAAATTAAAAGTACTCGCTAGCTTTGTACTTGATAAGCATGTTCACATGGGCAAGAATATTTCATTTCATTAGGAGAGGATTTTTTTAGTCAAGCAATATCACTTAATGTATTACGACATAAAAGTACCAAAGACTCTATGTCTAAATGTCTTTCAATTTTTATGGGTATGATGTAACGCTGCTTTCTTTTTCAAACTGCAATCATGGAGCTGTTCGAGAAATGTGGTTCCTATAACTATGTCAGATTATCTTTTCATTTCAAATCTTTGGAGATGTAAATAAAAGATTAAGGTGCAGTAGCTAAGAGGCTAAATGTAACAGAAAAAAATGTGGTGTTTAGGGAAACAGGTGTGCTCTGTGTGTGTAAGATCCCTAGAGTTGTAATTATCTAGGTATGTGGTGTGAAAAAGACTGAAATATCTTAGCTGCATATGCAAACAGATAAGAATATGCCTCGCAGGCATTTGGGGAACATCTGTCAATTTTTCATAGAACGTACTGATTGTGGGCTATTGATTGCATTTAAACAAAGTTGTTGCAAAAAAAAAAATCAGCTAACAATTCGTGTAGAAAGGGCCAATCAATATTTAAATGACTCACTTTATTGATTTAAAATTAACTTTCAATTAAGAGATCCATAGGACTCTTAACTGCGACACTTATCCATTCAAGAGAAAATAAAGGTACATTTATCGATACACTTAAACAGCAGTGGCTGGTTTTCTATCGATTCAGTCATTTGCGCTCGGATTCGTTAGCGTCATCAGCCTTTAACTCGCTTACTAGGTCTTTGCAGAGTCCAACCCTGCAAGATGTAGGAATGCGCAAAACAACACAAAGAAAGGATAGACATTTAAACAGAATTAAAAGATATAGGAAAAGGTAAGTCAACCTTATACTTGCTTTTGTTCTTTTTTCCCTTTGCGTATTTAGGAAGGAAGACTGTGGAGATTATTGGGGTGATTATTAGAAAAAGAAGCCTTTTCAGGGGCTGCTTTTCCAAAGCAAGTGGGTTTGATACGGCACATTATGTGTTGTGAAATTGTGTAAACAAAATGTTTGAACAATTGACTAGAAAAAGCTTCATTGGCTTCTATTGACTAACAAGATCACTAACTTGCATATACTGGTCGTATTATAATCAATGGCAGCTAAAAACACAATTCATAGAATTTTTAAAAGACAACAGCTGTTATTTCCCATTGGAAATACTGTTTATGTGTGTTTAAAGCCGTATTTATTCCACAGTATTGCAAGGAAATCAAACCAGACTATGCTTTGTGATTTTGGTATTTGCCAGCTACTATGTCTTAGAATTTACTTTTATCAGGGTTTTCATGAAAACAAAACCGATATAGAACGTTAAATTATAAAATGGATAAATAAATTAAAAATGCATAGATCAGAAAATTTACCTGTGTATTTTAAAGCCATACCTATTCACCTATTTTTGGATTTTTATTGCCACTGAAGGGGAACTCTGGATGCAGAAAAGGGCATTGGCTATAAAACCTTTACTATAATTGCTATTATTACATCAGGAAAACAAAACCGATCTCCATAGGGAATGGTTTCTAACAGAGCTGAGGCTCGAACAACCTTCATTGTCACATGTGTGGCAGTGCTGCCCTTTTTCAGGAATTCAAAACGATATGCGTGCTGTTTGGTTTAAAGATGATCATACCCCTGGACGGCACTCCATCTCCTCCAGCCCACTGGTTTTCCTCACAGTCGTCACTGTGCAGAACTATCTGTACCAAACAGGAGCTATCCCAAACAGAAACACCTGATTCCTTTACTGACATATAATTCCTGGTAAGAGAGACAAAAGAGTCAATCTACTTCCACTTGCACAGAATCTATTTTTAATTGCCTTTGCACATAACAGTTAATCTTTGTTCTCTCATAATATCCACTGCGGATACAACAGACGTGTTCAGTAATTTCAAAGGCTAGCCTTTAGTTTTTTTTCTCTGTGTACCAAATCTACAGTGGTTATGCAATGCCACTTATATCTTTAGATTTGCTCTGAACTTGTAAGAAACATTTGGAATGGGCGAAAGCAAAACTTCAGAGATCCGAAAGCTCAAATTAACACAAGAAACCCCTCCTTAAATAGTTCAGCTCAAAATATTGGTGCAACGGAATCTGTAATATGTTGTAGCAATTACACTTTTTAGTAAAGTCCAGCATGTCATCATTCCAACTAGAAGTCAGATGATGATGCTAATTAAGTGATAGCAGGTGGCATAGGATGCTGTCAAGATTCTCTCTGATCTGCGGAGAGAATGTGTATTTCCCCAGTCTAAACACCCAGGAGTGGTCACAATCGACTTAGGCGCTATTCAGTCCCAAGGTGCCCTGAATAGGGGATTCACTTTGATTTAACACTTCCTTATCACATCAAAGAGGTGAAAAAGGCATCTTTATGGATTGGATGGGTGGCGAGGGTGGGGGGCGGGTTTGTTTTTTACTCCAGCCTGTAAGCTCTCTTTAAGAACTTGGAGAGGGGTGGGATTTGGAAACGAGCATAGAAAAAAATATTTTATGATTCAAGCCATAAATCCATGTAACAATTTTTTTTTAAAAAAATGAGCTCTTTCAAACTCCTGAAAGCTACAAACTGCTAATTACACTATTATAAAGAAAGTCCAGAACTAACTAAAATACCTGCTCAGTGGACCTCAAATACTTGCTCTATCCTATAAAATAAACTATCATCACCTCAGCCAACTTTCCATTTCCTAAAATACTGTTTGCTAAGATTTTTACTTTGTCGTTAATCCTATTTTATCTATATCAAAACTAATTTGATGTACCATTCTCACAGCAGGCTTTATGGAATGTTGAGGATGGCACTGGTCAGATCTCAGAAATATGATATGGCCATCTAATTTTTTCCCCTGGATTCACCTGTCACCCTAATGACCTAAGACATTAAGTGGTTTGGAGCTAGGAGTTTTGCCTTTTTGGATGATCAGGCTGCATGTTGTTTGAGGGGGGATGTTGTAATCTGGCAGTGACAGAGAAGCAGGCCTGTCTGAAGAGGATTAGGCATGCTGAGGGAGGCAGGAGAAGGAGCAGAATCATATGCCTAAAAGGCAAACCAGTAGTTCCTCTAAATGATGGAAAATGAGTGTTATCTAACTTCTGAAATTCTCTTATCTGCTTAATCTGCCTCAGCAGTGCTTGTCTTAGGAACATGATTGTGTTTTTTTTACAATAGATCAAAGACATGGTTGATAAGGCAATTCCAGATAAATTTGTTACATTTTCAGATTTCTTACAATATATGAAATTGCACAGCATGGTTAGCTTATTGAAACCTTCCCTTCCCCCCGGAAAGGCTGACTTGCACCATCATTTCAGAAAGGTTTCGTATCGCTTTACCCAAATCACGGCTAAGACGGACACAAATAATTACAGGAATTAGTGCTACAGGGTGTAAAATTGTTCTCTTACAGCAGAGGTACATTCATTTCGTTCTGGAATTCCCTGCTGAGAAATGATGTGTGCAAACTACCTAAGGACGCTGTAATCCTCTGATGTTTTTTTTTAAAAAAGAGTAAAGTTCCATGCAATCTTTCACTAGGAAAAAAAAAAAGTGTAAGCATCCATACCAAGGACAAATGCCAAGGATTCTCTATTGAACCTGAATGATAATACTTGTTCTGTAGAGAAAAATCCAGAAATTTACGAAAATAATTTTCTTCTACCTTAATGGAGGTCAAGGTAATAGACTTATACAGCTCATATCGAAAGTACAAAATAGCTATATGTCTTCAGCGAATCCTACATTGGGCCCTCATTCATGATTCAATTCCCTTTAGATGTGTTTTCCTTTATCTTTTAAAGCATCCTCATCTTCAATATTATAATTGCAGTGCATGCCTCTTAATAACGTCAGTACTACCTGTTGTAAAATATGGAAAACAAATGTAGTCACGTGCCACTTGACGTTTGACTACCTATGCCAAAGGAAATAAGGTAAATTGCACCACATAGGAGGTCCCGCGAGGGATTGTTCTAACTTCTTGTTCAACCACAGAAAATCAGGCAGTGTTAGGCATCCATGCCACTGATTAAGCGAAGCCTTAGTAGACCAGAAATCCCTAATCTTCTCTTTTTAATATTGAAGAGGTAACCCCCTTTCACCTGCATGTAGAGATTTCCTTTTCATCAAAGCTCAAGAGATTCCAGCAACAAAATCAATGTATGCATGTTCGAAGCAGTTTTCAGGGTTTTGTAACACAAATCTCTCAAATGGGGGCTAGTTTAATGCTATTGAGCCTGGTTTCGATCTGACCATGTGAGTGAACAACACATCGTTCAGTTTCCAGGGCTCACGCAACATGGGGGAGGGACACCGGTCTCCGCAAACGCAGCTGTGGAATTTCTCCATGACCTCTCACCTCACCTAATCCAACTTAAAGCCCTGCAGTGGACTGGTTAAATAAATAAATATCTAAAGGTAACCCCAAATCAACAAACATAATTAAGTAATTTCTCTGTTCCGTGTTAATAAACTACCCTTGGAGAAGTTTCCAAGGCTTGGGCAGGGTTGGGGCAAATACTGAAAACTCAGATTTCCTCTTCAAAGGACTGTGTTTGAAAAGCCAATGAAAATGCTAATTTATTTTTCTTTTGCTTCAGCATGGGTTTGTCTCTTGAGTCAAGAAGGGTAATTTGTTTTCAATGGAAGTGTTTCTTTCCTGGTATTTATGTTACCCACTAAAAGCTTTGATTCCTTAATATTTGAGACCTCCCATCTTTCAATATACTCCATGGATCTTTAGGTATTCAAGTTCTTCTCCTATTAGGGATCCTAAAGTTACTAAATACGCAACGTTTTTAAGCTACCAATTAAAGTGACTCACGTTAAAAACTAAACTTGAGTCCTTGTGCTGCACTGAGTCCCCACAGGGAACAAAAAGCCTGATGACTTTCCCCATGTTGCTTCCATTAGTTTCAAAACTTCACAAATTACCTGATGTTGAATCAATCGCGACTTTACTGAGCTATGGCCTTCCTTTCATGAAATAACATTTTTATCATGGCATACGTAAGGCATTTGATTATTTTCTTACATTTTAGACACATTAAAGGGAAACCATCTCGGATTCCTTGTTTCATTTTGAGATGAGGTCTGCTGTTTTGTTTTGGTTTTAATTTTCAGGCATTAAAACAAACTCCTGGACTTAATGCAAAAATTCTAAATCTGAATTATGATCCAGTGTTACAACAAAGGTATTTCTAAGTCTGGTGTAAATCAATTTTGTGTAGTTACACTGTGAATATAGAATGCACAGTTATTTATTTCTTCACCCGAATGACATACTAGCTTTTCACTGGTGTGCTCCCAAAATGAGTTTTGAAAACAAAATGAAACACAATGGGGCAAAGATACTTCTAATGATTTGCGGGGGGGAGGGGGTGGGGGGGTGGGTGTGTGTTTCTAGGACTTCTTACTTATTTGTTCTCTTTATATTGACTTCAGGTTCTGAAATTGTAGCATATGTTAAATCAAATATTTCCCAAAGTGAAAGGATAAAAATGAGTGTGCCTCATCAGAGCTCTGTTACACTTTGGGAGTGATCCCCCTGGGGGAAGCCAGAGACACTCGGCCTTTTGATGACCTGAACTACTCTGTCATTTTCCACTACACTCAGGAAGTCACCTCTGGACCATGATTCACACTCTACAAAGATAAAGGCCTATTTAGGAATAATTAGTACAAATAACTATTTTCAAAGAAGTAGAGCTACCTTCATTGTGCGATCGTATTTTATAAGGATGGATATTAAAGTCCTGGCTACTTTACTTTTTAAAAACCTCTAGGAGTAATTTTTAAATGTGAAAATAAACTTCTGAATACAGTACCTGACCCTCCCCAAACCATGCCGTTGTGTACACACACTCACCCACACACATGCATGCAAACGTACACACAAATGTGCATACACATGCACATGCACGCACACTCATGTACACTTGCACGTATATTGACTCACTTTCTCTCCTGAAAGAAAAGCCTGAACTCCTGTTTCAGCACCAGACAGAGGAATTTCCCTTGCTCATAAATATTTTAAAGTAAATTTGTGCCTTTACTGTTAAATGCATATTGCCTACTGTTGGCCGACAGCTCCCATATGCTGACAGGAATTAGTGAAAATGTGCTATCACAGAAAATATCACACTTTTCAGTCTCAGAGCCACGAAAAGAAAACACAAGCCTTCTTTGGCCTTGCCCTCTGGTCTGGGACCTGACATCTAAATAAGTACCAGTAGATATAAAGAATTTCCCATTAATTCTTTTACCCAATAAAGGTATTTACATTCCAATGTAAAGGTAACATAAGATTGTGGGAATGTTGTTCTGTTCTTATATTTCTTCTGAGAAACATTACTGACTCTTGTAAAACAAATAACTGTTTGAAGCTGCTGTCCCTGCAGCATAAAAATGATTCCCAAGCCTAAAGCTGATAATCTGGAGCTCAGCACAGGGCAAGAGCCCTCTGTGCGTGCACAGTGACGTGCTCTGTACCGACTGGGTTTCATTCCAGAGTCCGCCAAGTCCTATTTTCTAACTCACAGCCGCATTTTGTACCCTATCGCACACAGAACGCCCCAATTAAACCATTTTTCTTTAATGGCAAAACTTCAAATGTCATCTCGAGTTTCACAAAACCCTCTTTCTTTACAGAAGTAATTAGCTAAGGCAGAGTTTGTATGGCAATTAAAAACCACTCGCTTGCAGGAGCTTGTAGGCGTGATGTCATTTTTTTTTTTTTTTTTTACGCTGCAAGTACATATGTGTATTCTTGCCTGTAGCTTAAATACGGTGAGCATTGTAGTTGGTTGCACAGGAATTGTCTCAAGAACATGAAAGCAAGCCAAACACGATTGTATTCCAACTAAAATTGCTCTCTTTATACCGTGTATTGAAACTTGATAACTGTTGGTTATAAAATTCCTTTGATTTTCTGTAGGTAATAAAATACTTTGGCAATTACTATTGACAGTTCTGGATAATCTTGAAGGCTGCCTTGCCTGAAGATGAGTGTTACAAATCACTCCACTGAAAGAGGGAAGCTCAGCAGCAGGCAGCAGACAGGTTTCAATTTCACAATGCTGATTATCTCATTCGTGATTCTGTGCATGCCTAAATCTGAGAATCCCTGAAGCAGCTATATGGACTTCTACTTTTCAAATGCCTATTACGCTTTCATACTTTTCCCTGCTTCCTGAAGAGTGCCATTTCGCCAAGCTTAAATAGCAGAAAATTGCCCCGCTTTTCCTCTGCCCAGCTCCTCAATCTCTATTAACCTGCGCAAGAACAAAAGACGATGATGGTCGAGATGGAGGTGGAAAAAAAAATAGGTTGAAAGTCGCTTTTCATTTACTGCCACGCATATTTTTGATTCCTAAATTCGTTTCCGACAATAACCTTCTTTGAACGCCTTGGAAAATTATGAAAAATGCAATGTTTTTTTTTCCCCCCCAAATATATAAATGTGGTGGTCCTCGTTCAACCCATGTGAACACATGCCTGCCCATGCTCTCTCACACGTGCATGCGTTTTATTATTTACAGCAACCCCAGATGAAAGTCCATGGTTATTAGGATGTGTCTTGATTTAAATCATAGTGATCAAAACAAAGCTGGCCCAAATGGAATTCTCTCTGTTTGGGGAAGAAGAGAACAATAGACCCTGAGCAGGGAAGCAAGCAGCTGGGACACCTGGTTGGAATGCTCCTGAAGGCCCGTATTAGATGTCGTTAACTGAATGATGCGTTTCTCCGTGGACGACTTAGAGACCGCAAATGTTGAGGTAAAACGGAGGACAAAGGCTCCTTTTAAAACAATGAGTTTAAAGGGTCCTTTAAAATGGCACAGTTTCTATTAAATACAGAAATCTTACTAACCTTCAAGACATCCGTTCGTCCTTCTCATTTTGTACAATCCTGCCCCTCGTTTGAAAGGCCTGCTTTGTTGGATTTTGACAACAAACCCCACCTTGCATACATTTTTTTTTTTTTTCAAGTCTGTGCTAAAGGACTAATACACTGGGAGAGAAAGGAGACATCTCTCGATTTTATTTTGCTCCAGAAAAGTTAGAAGGCTCCCTGTCCATTCTCCGCAGCCAGTGAAGTTAGAAATTCGTGTGTGTGACCCCACCACGGTACAAAGGTAATTCTGGTCATTGGAAACTTTTTAAAAATAGGGTCTGTTTTGCATTTAAAAAAGATAAAAGAATGTTTTCGACGATGACAATTGCTGGTTGGCCATCGATTCTGAGCTTTAATCTCATAGCCTGCTCGAATTTCTCATTATGTCTCACGGAGGCTTAGAAGGCCCAACTGTGGCCTTCGACAGGGTGGAGGGGGGTCGCAGCGTTAAGAAACACAGCTGTTGCTCACAAACAGCAAATGTTAGAATAACTCAGTGCTTGTTTTTCCCTGCTGCTAATAAAAACTTAAAGTGTTTTGCATGCTTTCTATAAACAGTGCACTTAAGTTTTATATTCTAGTACATCTTATTAAGCGTGAAGTCTGCTGATCCCTAAATTATTCATAATGTGGTCCAGGCTGATTAAGATTGGCTTGTTAAGGAGCACGAGAAGCAATTAAACTGACAAGGCAGTGAGGCCTTGATGTATACATTTATTATCACAAGAATACCCAAAGTGAATGCCCTTATTAAGCAATGAATTTCACCTCGCTGGCCTTCCACCATGGCTGCTCTGGGCAGAGAGAGCGAGGAACAACACGTCAAAAGCTAACTCTGAGGAAATGCCTATCTTCCAGTGAAACCGATTTTGTAATGAACCTTTCAGTTGGCTCCTGAGGTAATAAATCCTGACTGGTGCATTAATTACTTGATAACATCCCATCAAAATGCAAATGCCGCACTTGACCCATACGAATGGCTCAGTAGCTGGTACCTCTTCAGGGTGGACATAAATTGTCTGTTTTCTCTTATCAAACAGGGCATTTATTTCCATCTCGCTAGGGTGAATGGCACTCCTGACACCCTTAGCCCCTCTGTGGCTTGACACCATCATTTGCAGAGGACTGTCAGGATGTGCCAACATCCTAATTGTGCGACTCCTTCACTTTGTACCTTTTGGCGGAAGCGGCCCCTTTCCCCCTCTCCCCTTTCCAAAACATACAACACATGCACACACGTGCTGTCCGAAGGAATCCCACACATCAGGGACAGGCTGCAAGGTGTGAGAAAGAAAAGCTCCCACCTCTGCAATACACTCATCTTTCTTTTTTTCACTCTCTTTAAGCAACACAGCGAACCAGGACTCCTATTTCTGGCGTGATGAGAGGAAACCCAGGTGCACACGGCAGGTACACGGACGGTATGTGTAATTAGGCCATCCACAGGAAAAGATGCTTCTGCACCTACATCCACGCCTTGACCATGAAGCATTTCTAGGTGGTGTTTTAATATTTTCACGAAGTAATCAATACTTCATTAGAGAAATAGAAATGGTACATCCTAGGCCTAAAAGAGATAGTGGGATAAAATGGAGAGTCAGAACATGGCTTAATAAGCACTTGAAAAGGTGGGAGAGAAGACCCTCTTTCTCAGTGTCCTCTTAGCCCAGTGAAACGGATTTATTTGGTTATGGAAACGGTTCCCACAATGGACGTTGATGAGGATGTTTGTTTTCTATTGGCTCCTTCGAAATTCTGATCTCCATCAATAGGTCCCACTCTCCCACCTGGGTCAGCCTGCTTTCCCATGTGTTTATTTGTCTTGTAGGCTTGGGGGAAAATCCTTAATTCAGGTTACTAGGCAACCCTGTAGGTGAGAAAATATAATGTTTGACTGACTCTATTTCTGAATGCACACCATGGCCTCATGCCTTCAAAATAGACTGCAAAACATGTGCTGATAAGTTTCTGCTACATTCTCTAAAGACGAGGTCAGGAGAAAATTAATTGACGCTGAAAATAATGACAGAAGGAGAGGCACCACTGAGACTTGGTGTGACTGGCATGTGATAATGTGAGCAAGAATCCCAGCATGGGACTGGACAGTGTGATGAAAAATATACCCCGTGCAAGGGAAAAACAAGTTACAAAACTTAATTAGTTTTTGACACTTCTTCGTAAGTTATTATCTTTTCATTTGGAACATTGCCTTGGGACATCAATACACAAGAAGAAATGAAACATTCTTATTGTAAATATGAAAGAAAGATGACTCTATATGGTGCCTCCCCTCCTTACATGTCTTTTTGGATAAACAAAATTTCCTCTGCAGGCCACAGGATAGAGGGGAGTGGATAGCGCAGATGTATCTGCTCTTAGTCTGACACCTTCTTAGTCGATGTATGATTCAGTTATGAGGGATCATGCAGTTCTGATTTGCAAAAAATAAGGTGGCATCCAAATAAACGTGGTCAAAATGAGGCTCTTATATGGGATACAGTCAAACTGTATCCCCCATTGCAATAACACTTCCTATACAGCAAATGTATTTTTAATTCCTTCCCACTAAGGTTTATACCTACAAGTAAGTCATACTGATTGCTAAATAACCCTTGTGAGTTGCTTTGTCTTTTGAATTTTAAAAAATATACTTGCCGTGAGGGATGAATTTCATAAACCAGCAGCTCTCATGCTTGATGAATCATTCTTATTTTATGCAGTGCTGTGTGATAGAGAACTAAGATAAAATATTCTATCCACCAGCTATTCAGTACAATTTATCATCAGCGGCTCACTAGTCCAGTGATAATACCTGGCTTGCAGATTGTAATGATCAGATTCTGTTTTTATTTCAAACAGAAGCAATTCCAAATACCAGAGTTTTTAATTTGCATACATTAGTGAGGTTCAAATGTGGCCATAGCTACAAGCAAATTCACTTGCAAACTGAATGCTCGCCTTGCATAATGGGTTCCCTTTAGCAATTATTCACCAGTGAAGTACCCAGATAAAAATGAAAACAAAGAGAAAAAAGGAAACTCATGATACATACACCATAGTGTGGACTACAATAATTGCTGAACCGTGGTGAAGGTCACGTTTATATCTGTTTTAGTAATGATTCGTGTACCCTTCCTCTGTGTTGAATTCCTAATGCAATGTTCTTTCTATTCTATGGTACCAGATTCTCTTTTATCTGTACATTTCTAAAGTTCCAATACCAGCTTCCTATTACACAAAAGTGACAACACAACACTATTGTTAATAGAAGTTAATACTGATAGCCCACACACATGCACACACACTAAATTCCACAAATATATCAGGTCAACCATTTAGCAAAACCGACAGGCTTATAATAAAATAGCTCTTATAGTTACATCACTTTTAGCCTGACCACAGTATTGAGCCTGAATTCCCAGCAGCATCGTTACCAGACACTTTCTGCCACCTCTTCTAAATCTGAAAAGCTTCCTACATTTAGTGAAGATTAGGTAATGCTACGTCCAATCTACAGCAGCCATCAATTCCATCGCTTGTTCAGCAGAACGAGGTGATTAAAGTAAGCAAAAAAAAAAAAAAAAAAAAGGTCTAAATACTGCTTAAAACTAGATGTTTCTTAAAATTCATCTGTAACTCAGAAAACACACCATTTACCGACAAAAACAGCACTACGGTTATGACAGGCACAGTTGGGTTTGTTCGCCGGCACTGTAGCCCACGATGTCACGGGAACCTCATGTTGAGGCTCACGTGTAGACCTGGAGCTTCGTGTTGATTCTGCAGTTCCAGATGCTGAATGGTTTATGCCCTGCTCCTGAGTTGTATAAGTGCAGCCACATTTTAGATTTATCGGTCATTTTCTAAAGACACCTAATTATCAGAGAGATCAATAATATTCTGGAGACGTCATAACACTGAGTCTGGAAATCATCACTTCCAAATTCATGTATTAGGCCCCCCAAGAGGAAGTTTCCAACTTCCGGACTTGAGCAAATTGTGTGAGAGCTCTGGCGTGGGCTCCCAGGACCAGCCACCTTCAGAAGACACCGATGGATTGTATAGGCGACAGCAGTCATGGCCGGGCTGAGGTCTTGGCAGCCCCCTAAAAGCCAGAGAGGCTGTGCTCACGGTGGTCTGTTGCTGCCTCATGAAACCGCCATGAGACGCAACAGAGACTCAGTCTTTTTTCCCAGTGCTATCCAAACACAGTCTCACATCATCTGTATCTGGGACTTAGCGTAGCCTTTGTTAGAGACCATTCAGTGGATCAGTGCAGGGAACTCTAAGAAAAAGATGGGCAGGGAGGGAAATCAGAAAATGGGGGTTGGAACGTATACGTATAATGCTTTACGGTGCGGTGGGACAGTGTGCCTAGTTATGGGAACATTACCAGTAGGAGTAACAATGACTCTTCCTTGAAAAGTTGCAAATAAGTAATTGGACACTGAGTTTTCGGACCTACCCAGGGCTCTGGTTTTTAACTCTCCAGGGTGGTGTGGTTAGACCATTGCAGTTGGCTCCTCCTCTTCCAGGCAGCTCTCGACCCCTGAAGCATTACGTGCGTCTGTTTGACCAGGCTGCTGCTCTCCAACACGTGCAGCCCAGCTGGAAGTCAGGGGGTCATGGGTGCTAAAAAGGCAAGGCTCATCCTGGTACGTGTTTGAAAGCCCCAAGGATAGGTTTTGATAGCTCCCGGACAATATGCCTACAGTAAAGGATCAAAACTACAGATTTGATCGGTTCACTAGACCGTTTTCTAGAAAATAGACATCCTTTAAGTCATACTAAGTAAAAAGAAAAACCCAGTTCATGGTGAGTATGAGTGTGAGTGTGTGTGTGTGTGTGTGTGTGTATTTTATGTATAATGCAGAGAGAGACAGAGATCCACTATTCTACTATTCTCTATTGTAAAATAATGTAATTTCTATAAATATAATTATATGTATGATATTTAGCTCTGTCTTACATAAAGTGACATAATTTCTGTAAATATTTCCATATCTTTTAAATCATTTTCATCATTTCCTAAGATAAGCTTTCTCTATGAGTCCTACCAGACCTTTAAAATTTAGGCTCTCAAACTTGGGTCAATGCACAACCATGCCCAAATATCCTCTATATAAATTCACATTTACCTCCTGCTTCAAGCCCCCATGGAAAACCCTCAAGGACCTTTCCCATTCCGCAACCCAATCCTTTGAGCGGTTCCTCTTCTAAAGATTTCATTACCTGGATAAAACTTTCAGTTTTACCAGTTTTCCCTGCGGTACCTAGAATAGCCCTTGGTGCGTATTCCGTAAAAACTGAACAACAGCCTTTCAAACCAACGAAAGAATCAAAAGGTAAACAACCTGGGGGAACTCAGAAGGAAGGCAGGGAGGGACCAGTGCTTATTTCAACACTTGAGCTAGTTCTGTTGTCAGGATGAAGAAGGCTTAAAATGAAACGTCCTTCCTTTCTGTGGAAGCCACTCTACTTTTTTCTACCTGGTCAAATGAAAGAAAGAGTTCATTTTCCAAACTCAGACTTTCACGGATATGTGTTTAATTATTTTGTTCCTCTATTATCAGGAGCAATTACAGTAAATAATTAACTTAACAGCTGGGTTGCATCTTGTCTCCCATTTTCCCTCAGACTTGAAGAAACTGCTAATATGATTGCTAGGGGAGGAGGTGGCTTTGAACCTAAGGCAGGGCCAGAGACAACGGGATCCTGAGCACGTCTCCTGAGATGGGCTTCAACTGGGGACAGGCTTGATTTGTCCACTGAGAAGGAAGAGTGACAGGCTGGCAACTTTCTCCATCTCTACCCATTTTAATAAGATTTGAAGAAGTTTGGTAGGATTTCTTTTTTTTTTTTTTTTTGCTATTGCATAATCATATAAATATATTTATAGACCACTATTTTAAAGTAGAACCATGAAGTCATTATGCATTTAATTCTAAGTAGATGGATTTTACACAGAAGTTACACTGGAAATTTGGTTCTGAAGAAATGGCGAGGGTTAAACGACTAAAGAGAGGAAACACTGTGATCTCCCGTGTAAAACATTTTTTAATATCTGGAGTATACAGAGTATATTGATCTCACTGCTGTTTGCGTGTCTAAGGGCCAAACTTCATAATTTAACAACAGGAGATAATGCAGCAGGAGAAATGTGTGGCTGTAGATGAAAGAGAACTCTCCAAACTCCGTTTTCTTAGATTCTGTGTGTGAGAACCTCTTTTTATATGGAAAAGGCATGGGAGGACCCTTCTGAGAATAGGATCTGACAAAAAACCCACCTATACAGCGACAACAACAAACAACTTGTGTATTCTCAGCTGAAATTTAAAAATGCATGTATTATCTTTTATCAGTGCAGAACACTCTAACCTTCCAGCTGCAGAGGTGTAAATATATTTCAAACTCATAAGTTCTTTTAATATTAATAAAAGATGTGCTTAAATTGGGATCTTTCCATGCCAACTTCAGTTCCACGTAAATATTTATAGCTGAGCCTTAAGCCTTTGAAATGTGGTGTTTTTAATATAAGTAATAGAGACATCCCTATAATAGAGAAAAGAGTTCTATTAAAAGAAAAACATAAAATACTTTAAATTCTGGTTATTGTTTTTTTTTTTGACTCAGAACTAAAGGCTCCAGTGGGTATCCAGTCAGGTTTCCCTAGTGAAGAGGATCAATTTTAAATGGAGTGCATTAATTGCTTCAACAGTGACTTTTAAAGAGTTTTCCTGATCAAAACGGTCATATGTATCACCTCTTCCCCCCCCATTTATTGTTTTACTTTTTGAACGTGCTGTTGGTCCTTCAAAAGTTATGATCCAGATTATTGTATTTTACAAAGGAAAAAAAAAAAAAGGACAGGAAGGAAAAAGAAGGAAAAGGAACAAAATGAAACTACAAGGCAACCTTTTTTTGATAGTCTTACACGGTGACTCTTACATGACTCCACCAATAATGGCAAATATACTAAAACTAAACTGCGTTCGAGGACTTTTGATCCTCAAGGTGGGTGAGGTGCTGTCATGTTTCCACGGTCAGCACGCTCCTCAAAGTTCATCCGTTGCAATTATAAAAGGGCCAAAAGCAAACCTATGCTTCTTAAAATGAGTCTGCTTTTTAAAATAGATGCATTTGCAGTGAAGATTTGACTCTGCTTATACTTTGAAATCAAATAGGTATTTTTAATCTTAAAATATTTCACTTTACTTCTAAAAGCTCTTCTTGCAGTAAGAAAGCTAGCTCTCTTTCAATGTTTATTTTGTAAATTACCAAATGCATACACATGCTCACACCGGATGACTGGACAGAATTTGAAGTTCATGTATCTTAGAAAAATCTATATGCCCACCATTTTTTTAAAAGGCACCCACTGCTTCAGCCCTCATACAAGGCAGAGGGAATTCTGAAATGGACCTTGGTAGGGAACCATAATTCCTTCTCTTTCTAGATTTCACATGAGACAGAAGCAGTGGGACAGTGCCATTGCCGTCGTGTGGCGATGCTACATCCTGCGAGTCTGGACAAGTTACCAGGTCAGGCGCTGACTTCCTGCAGGAGAAATGATGCCTTTTCCTTAGTGCCGGTCTGGGTAATGGCTGGAGTCAACGCTAATGGAGGCCCCGCGGCAACATGCTTCCAGAGAGGTCAGGGACTTCTTTCTGACACCTAAACAGTGCTCAGCTCAAAAGGCCTGCCCCTAATCTGAAATGATATGATGTAGAATGGCCTTTCAGATGCACAGTGAATGGCAGCTGTGTCAAAAAGGAGCAGGTGGAGAAGCCAGGAGCAATGGCACTCTGTGGCTAGGTGTACCTGCAATTAGTTACTCCACCTAAGAGTCCTGGCAATAGTAGACAATAGAGCCCTGGCCCCCTTGTCACTGTCGCAGTACCCCTGAAATGTGGTGGAGAAGAAACCTGCATCAGACACACCTGTGACAAATAACATGTGACAGCTAAAGGACTCTTTGCTTAACGACCACTGTAAGGTGGACCTACTTTTCGTCAAAAAAGTGCCATCTTTTCTAATGGCTTTTCAGAATAAATAAACTATAATCTTTACAAAGTGTATTAATAATAACACAAATGATAAATACAAATAAAGAGAACACTTTGTTAAACTTCTTATTGGGAATAAATCATTGTGATAATTAATCTTGGAGTCACTTTCTTTTGCCACTGGAGGCATGGAACTTGCAAAACCAAAGAAATAGTTAAAAGAGAACCCCAAGATTTATTGTCAGTTAGTTTTAATAGACACCTGCACATCTTACTAATTACTTCAAAGCTGTAGGGTCTGTTGGCACTAGTCCACCTCCTTGCTTTCTTCTTCTCGCCCCCCCACCCCAGTGCACACCTGCACACCATGAACTGACACTGTATTTATCACAAGGTTTCTTGTCACCCTTACACTACAAAAATCACATGTAGCATTCTCTTTGGGAAGTAGTATTTGCAGCTGATTCTAAAAACTTCTTCCAGGGCAAATGAATGTGTAAGGCACACCTTCCTAATCAAGATCAAAGCTCTTTTGAAAAAATACAACTCAAATTTGAAAATTAGATCTGTGAATTTAAAAGTTTCAGGGGTAATATAGTTCAAAGGTAGACAGTGAAATCATGATGCATTTTTATATACAATATGCTATATATTAAGTGGCATCAGGTTTGTGTGTAAATGATACATTTTTAATGATATAATATGCAACTCTAACACATCCTGAATTTCATACACTGTTATATCTAAGCAATTATAGCTAATTATAGAATTTTAGAGATTAGAGATCATTTACTTCACAACCTTCATTGTACAGATGAGGAAATAGAATCTCAGAGATATCAGATGATTTTCCTCAGTTAATAGTAAGACTGAGATATTAAAATCTTGTTTCCCATGTAGTCACATAGTGGCATGATTTTTCTTATTTTTTTCTGTCTTCCTTAGATAAGTTTAATATTTTATATAAAGAATGAAATACCCCAACATTGAAATACAATAAAAATATCTGCAGACATAAAAATATGTTCTCAAATTTGTTATGAAAATATGGTGTTAATATTACTTATAAATGTTATTAAGCTCTATGTAAATATCCCCATTCATGTAAAGTTTTTATATTAGAAGCCAAAATTTCTACATTACAACATGAGAATGACAAAAGAATTTTCTTCCTAATTAATTTACTTAAATACATTGAACTAATGGGTATCTCTGAAATCATTCATGTTTGAGGCCACCACATAAATTATGACCATGAGAAAAAGACACCCAAAGTGACTGGAGCCAGTAACCTAGATGATCTGTATAAAAATTGAAGAAAGAATTTATAAAGTAAGATTCTTGCAACTCTTGAAATTCAGACAAATCTAGCTGATTGAAAAATATCCCAATACACAACAAAGACTTAATTTTTGCTCATAGAGAAGGTGGGGAATCTTTTGTTTACTGTTTAACCAAACGTTTTCCATTTGTTTCTGACTTGTCTATGTTTAAGCCAATTGGAATAAAATATTAAGCAAATAACCTCTCTGAAATTTTTGTGTTAAGAATTGTAGTAGGAAAGAGTCAACCAAAAACAAAAACCAAAAAGCCTACAAGGCACAGGCCTTCCGGCCCGCTTAAAAATTCTTCTCTGGTTAAGTGGCTCTTACTCAACCAAGGCAGATCCAGTAATCCATCCTCTGGTGCTCATGCCAGGCTGGATGGGAATGCGGACTTCACCCCTGGGAACCTGCAAGGTAGCAGGCTGTTGTAACTGAACTACTGCAACTGGGGAAGTTACGGTGCAGAATTCAAAATGGGGCTGTACTTTACCTTACCAAAAAAATACCAACTAGCCAAGAGAAACACAACTAATGATATTTGTGCAATGAGCTCCCATAACCTGGAACCGGAAATGTATTCCTTTTACAGGAGACCAAATCTGATTCATTAGCAGAGAATTAAACTTGCCAGGGCTCTGGTTTTAAACCTCAGCATCAAAGTTTTAACTCAAGCTAACATTTTCTTACACGGAAAAGTTTAGAAAATATTCTGTCTCCCGTGAAGATCTCATCCTTTTAGATATTTGAATAGTTTTGTTTGTTAACCCTTCAATAGTACAATTTTAATCATAATTGTCACACTTGAAAACAATTAAGAATGCAGGAGCCATTTGGGATGAAATCCCTAGCTTCATTATTTCCCAACTGTGTGGCTTTGTTGGATTATTTAAAATCTGAGCCTCTGTTTCCTAAGAAAAAAAAATAAGAGATAGTAATAATTTTCCCCTCAATATATCTGTGATGAAATTAGGAGAGTTAATACATTTAAAGTACATCACAGTGCCTGACAGAGTGGCAACCAATAAATTACTATTCTTATAAAAAGTCTTAGACAATTTTTATTGCAAATTCTACTTTTTCAGCCACTTAATTAGATACAAATAACTTATAAAAATACATCCAGGTATGTAAAAAATTTTCCAGGCATCAAACGAACACTTCGGATATTTTGACATAAATTACATAGTAAAGAGGAAGAGAATCTTTGAGAAGGTGCTGGCATGTCATATGAAATCAAATCTGAAACAAAGTCAAGCAGATATTACACATTTGAAGTGAAATCCCAAAGTTTGTTTACATAGTATACTGTAATGTCTCAGAAGATGCACTTGTGCATTAAAATTTGAAAATTTATTTTTCCCAAATGCATGTGCATATATATTTACATAGTTCTATGACATGCCAGAAAGACACTAATGGAACAGTCTATTCTTTCTAAAATAATTTAACACTATTTTCAGTTCCATTAATAGCACAGAAATTAAACTTTTAAAATGCTGCACAAACAAATCAAGATAATTCAGATCTCAAATCCACAAATTAAAATGGAGATTTGGTAATTATCTAACTAATCTGATTAATGGAGATGAATAAACTGTATGATTCTGACCCATAGATCTACGTGGGTCTTGAAATGCTTACTTTGACTGTATAAATCAATTTAAACTGGTTAAATGCTAAGCACACTGTCTTCACAGCACAAAGTGAAAATGAGATTCTGCAGTCATTCGGTTATCTTTATTAATGTAGAAAGCTGAAAACAATCACCTACCGAGAGATGCACATATTTATATCCTGACGAACTATCGCCTTGGCAAAGCGCAGCTACAGTCTCGGGCTCAGTCATGATCGTTGGTAATTTCGTTCTATGACTTCCTATTAGAGCACTTCATACAAAATGTTCCCTCCAAATTGCTCTATTATATCATAATCAAAAAGTGGAATTTAGCCAAAATCTTTGTTTACCATCTTGTGGATAGTCAAAACAGTCTGTCAGTGCGCTCCTTGCTGTTAATTCCTACTCATCCAGGAATCGGTTTGGGCCAAAACATTTCATTGCTCTTTTGAGGACTTTACACTCGTGTGTCAGTTTAGTCCAACGTGAGCCCGAGCTAAGCAATAATGGGAGTCACTTCATATTATCAGCTCATTTCTTCGTTGACCCGCAAATGACAAATACATACTTTGATCTTTGATTTTCCAGAATATGACATAAGTTTTTATTCATTATTTTATTGGAGTGTCTCAATTTAATCCACAAGACAATGTTGACAGAATGCTGAAATAATCCATCTTATCAGTTCAATAAAAAAAAATAAGCAGCATAGTAATAATGATCAGGTTCAACAATTTACTTGGTATGGTCCAAACTCCAGAGACTCATGGTGAATATTTACTAATTCCTTTTAATACAAAGAACCAAAAACTTGGCTCTTGAAAACAAAATGAGAGTACTTAATTTGATAGATCTCCTCTTGATAAGTAACTTTGGGCAGAATTAATTTGGGAGAAATTCAGTTTTCAACTAATCAGCTGTCCTATGTCTCCATCCACCCTAAAATGGCATTTCAGTGTCCTGATCAGAAATCACTGGTGTTGATCCACCTGAGTTCCTACTATAAATTGGACACCATGGGAGATACAAAAGATGTGGAAGACATAGTCAAAGATATCGGAATCTAGACTGAGAGCCAAGAGACAAGACTAGAATAGATACATCAATAATCAAGAACAAAATTCAGCATGTAATGGAGTGCTGAGCTGTGTGGCACAGAAACTTTCACAGAAGGTCACTGATGAGGGACGCGTATCCCTCAGGGTGCAGTTACAGAAAGGGGCGATGGATGCTGGCCTATAAAAAGGTACAAAGGATTATTAAGAAAAGAAGCAATGGTGCTTTGGGAAATAAGAACGACATACGTGAACCATATGAGAACAGTGTGAGCACATGGTTCACTTTGGGAAGGAAGCAAGGAAGAAATACGGTTTCCTAAGTAGGGAAGACCATGTTACTATCCAACCTAATATCTTCTCTTAATAAAACTCCAAACTGCCTAGACCTCTGTGATCTCTGATATTTACTGCTGACATAAATTTGGGCAACTTATTCAACCTTGATGTGCCCTTATTGTCCTCGTTTGTAAAACAAGGAATATAATGATACCGCTTGCTTACCATTCCTGTGAGAAATAAGTAAGCTGAGATGTGGAAAGTGTTTACAATAGTTACTGGCATGTGAACTGTTTTGTAAAGTCTGTATCACCCATATCCTCATCAATACTAGTAGTGATCATTAATTTTCTTTTCCTAAGCCTGATTCATACGTTCAGTACTATTTTCCAGTCTTGTTCCTGATGTCAGCCAAACTGCCCTGCTGATCTCTCCAGCACACCCTGTGGTTTCCAAGCTCAGAGCCTTCACTTACCATGTTCTGCTTTATCCAGAATCTCATTACCCAGCCACTTCCTTTTCTCCTGTTCAAATCCTGCCCATATGTCAAGTCTTTCCCATCCTGTGTGTCTCATCCATTTCCATTCAGATGCATATCTTAGCTACCTTGTCTGCATTCTCCTTGCCCTGTTTTTACTCATAATAATGATCATGTTCATCACAGTTGTCCCTTAAATTGTAAATTCCTTGACTACAAAGACTTTCTTTTTGTTGGGACCTCACCTAACAGCATGCCAATAAGAGGTCATGAAATTTTTGCTGAATCAAAAACAATACCAAACAGTTAAACATGGTCTATTTCGTGTATATTTATAAAAGATAATTATGCTATTTATAAAAAAAAAGAGATTGTATAACCATGTGTTAAGAGATTTTGACTATCCATCTACAGCAACTAACTATGTTGGTTATTTGATCTTCCTAGAAATTGACCGCAATCATGCTCTGACTTGCTGTTGTCAATGAATCTCTCATCACGATAAACAGCCCTGAACCTCCCACCCTCAGATGCCTGGTGAACAATGGCATCCCCTTGCCAAGGGGTTTCCGATTTCAGATTGTAATGAAGGATCCTTGCTCAGAATTTCACCTATGGAAACTTAATTATGATTTCTTATTCTTTTTCTCTTTTTTGCAAGAATGATGTGATTATGACAAGTTACATTAAAAACTTAGCTGGGGAATGCTAGAATATTATTTTATATATTTGTGAGGTTTTTAGCATTCAGCTATCAGGAGATAATTAAAACAAAACCTCATATATATGACAGATGCTAAAAGACATCGCTATTAAAGCAGCAACACTTTCAGAATTTGACATATTTGATGTGTCTTACTATAGCCCACTGTCTAGAGATGTTTGTATCTTATCAAAGCTGATATCTTCCAAAAACTGCCATTGAATTGCATGCTATAAATTTATATTATCTTTGTATCCCAAATGCTCAAAAAGTAAAATTCTTGGTCACAGTGTCTCACTGCATGCCAGGCAGAAACTCTCTTGTAGGTAATTAGTAGTTTTCCCAAATGAGAAGCTAGTGGAGTTTGGAAAGGAGGAAGACAGTGACAAACAGAATTTTGTCATTGATTGCAAATAAAAGGAGATTTTCATGGAAATGTTTTCTATTTTTTAAAATTCTACCTCAAATATCTGTTCTTTCCCTACAAAGCACTATTTTCCAGAGAACAGAAAAAAGCTGGATTCTGGAGTGAAACTGCTTTTCACATCCCAACTATAGTATTGGGAAAATGAAGCTGTATAACTTGTAAATAGACTTGATCTTTCTATGCCTCAGTTTCCTTGTCTATAAAATAGTAATAACAATAGCATCTGGATCACAGCATTGTTAGAGAATGAAAAGACTTGAGGAAATCAGGGCAAACAAGTATTTGCTTTTGTTACTATTCTGAGTGAGCGGATTCAGATTCCAAGTCAGTTTAGTAGAAAAGGACAGGAAGAAACTGGAGACTACTCTGGCTGAACAATCATCTACATCTGAACTATCTACATCATTGAGAAAAACATGCTACCTTACAATAAACTTTGAACAATAGCCTCGATTCTCCACCTCACTTGACATCTATCACAAGGTCTTAAAGTTTTCGCATTTCAAATAAAAATAATAGCCACCATCAAGTATGTTAATGTCCATAATCATTGTAATTTTTGTAAATTATAACTGTCAGTGGTCACCAACCTACCCAATGAAAACATAAGGTAACAATTTAGCCTTTATGTGACTCCTCTCAGAAAAGAAGAGCCACTTGTAGGAAATTTAAGTAGGAAGGCAAATTTATAACATTTATTCTAAAAATAGGGGGATTTTTTCCTTTCCCAATGAGATTATTTCTAAGGTAATATTTGCTAGCCAATATCTGCAGCCAAAATTGTACCATTGCTTTTAATTTCTGTTGGAGATGATACACAGTACTATTTGAGCTTCTATAGACAGTGTGGAAAGAACATGTTCAAAACTATAAAGCTATTTCATTAACATATAGAATTTCAACTATGTTGCTGCCCCATATACATAAAATCTCATAAATGTTGCAATTTTCTTCATTATAGGAAATTACTCTGAAGAGACAGGGCTTCCCATTATAAATTTATGCAAATAAAATTATATTTTGGGTCCTGATCATTAAAATTATGTTCGTTTAGATTATCTTTGTGGGTATTAAAATTTCGTAAAATGCTTCCTAGAATAAAAAGTACCATTACATTTTAAAAAGTAGTACTAAATTTAAATATTTGTATTTATCAGAGATGATCTAACCAATATTAATTGTAGGTTACATATTTCATGTTTTATTTTGTTGAACTTCGTCATTAAAATGACACCTACGCTGATCGAGTAAAAGAACATAAGATAGCCTAAGTAGAAAAACTATTGCCACATTCTGTTAAGATACCAATAATCTTGGGAAAAAAAGAAAGAACTCAAGCCAATTCAGCACATTTTTTTTTCTTTTATGCATTTAAACAGAGTAAAAATGTTTTTAAAATATTTTCTTTTTTGGGAAGAAAAACTCTCAGCGTGCTTAAGAATGGACTCTGGAAGGTGGTTTTGTTACTTACACGCTGCTTGGATGCTTACGTAAGTCTAAGGGTAACCGCGCTGTTTCTAACTGTTCTCAAAACGATCACCAAGCGCAGACAGTTGACTGCCATTCACGGCTGTCAATCCCATCGTGCGAGAAGAGGAGGAAAATGGCAGCCCACACATTAGCACATTAGCACATCACCCATGGCTACGGCAGTGACAAGACAGATTAGGATGGATATTAAATCTCACCCATGACTGCCTTTCTGTATTAAGGTAAGAAATACTCACTCGTACATACATTAGGGACCAGTGTTGGTCTACACCTACATTAATATTGACAGTATATCAACATTTATTTTTACATTTACTAAGTCAATAAGTAGTCTAAAGCTGGTAAAACTTAGATAATAGAAATGAAAAAAAAATTTAGCAGGCAGTCTTATTTTTTCATATCTAACAAAATTTAAGCCCCAAATCGTACTGGGCTTTTATGAATGATCAATCCTACCACAGTACATCAACTTGCATACACAGCTATGACTTGGTAATCCAATCTCATTTGTCAAAAAATAAATTTGTAGATAGAGAATGATTCTAGAGAAAGAAACTCCAGCACAGACAAGAATGTAAACACTGTATGCATAGGAGATTGATTATTTTTAAAAGCTGGATTAACATCATTGTATTAATTTACCTTCTACACAGTATTCCCACAGACAATGGGAAATTACTAGGCCATAACCCTGCCTGCAAAATAATCACAGACGAGAAACACACAGAAAGCTTACAAAAATGGAAAATACCAAACTGCTTAATTTGTTTAAGGATTTAAATATATTTATGTGTATATTGCCATGTGGAGAATTGGAGTGCTATGTGAACTGGGTTAGGGAAAAAAGCCATTATTTACTCTGTTTTAAAATATCACAAAACTAAACAAAAGCTTATCTTTATTCCAAGGCAATATCTTGGTTTCATTAATAATTAAATGTTGCTTTAATGATGTCTACTTTACACACTGCTTTGAAATATGTTTACCTTTACTATTATTGTCAAAGATACTCTAATGTTTTTAAGATGCACACATATTTTAAGAATGCAGCGAAATGAAGCATTTACTTTTTTTCCACCTTAGTCTAGCCTCACATTACCAGTGAATGGGGAGAGATATAAAGAAATAAATTTTTAAAATGAAACAAAACACTAGGACCTGTTATTCTTCTAATGCCTATATTTAAAAGGTTGGCATTTCAATTTCAGTAATTAGGCTCTTATTGGGAGCACTAGCATTCAGAGGGGGAAGAATCACAAAACAACCAGGCGAAGATCTTTGGGCCGTAAATGCATCATGCACAACACTTTAAGTGTGGCTTGTTGATCTCCAAAGTCAGATGACCTTTTGTTAAATCATGCCTTTGATAGGAGACTACCTTTCTCCCTTTCCCAGCACTCTGTGGAAGGTGATTCAGGTTAAAATGATGTTCTTAGTAACAATAATCTCCATAAGATCCATGCTATCAGGTATTCAAGTCCTTGAGGCTGATGCCATTTCGTGAGGCCATGACCAAACTGAATCCATGATCATAAGCTCTTCCATCAGTCAATCCCACTGGTAAACACAGTCAGGGCTAAGAGGCTCTTCTCCTAATGCTGTGCTAGGTTCTCCTAGCAAGACATGCATAAAAGAAAAGATGTAGGCAAATGCCTGGCACAGAAGTGTAACGGCACTCCAGTGCCTGAGATGTTTACAGCATTAAAGCTGATTAATTAATATCAATAGATAGATATTAATTAAGTCCCTGAAAAAGTTAAAGGATCATTTTCACAAACGATGAAACTGTCATGAGTATGAGGAAGGCACATCATGTCCTTCACCAGGAGATGTTTTAGGAGTCACTTTTACAACAAAGTGATGTAAAATTAACTATTTTCATAAACAGATGGTCTTTAGGATAATGGCTTGTACTTTTTAATTTCCTTTCTGGCAGCACTTCATGCCAAATGTCAGTGATGTCAATGGTCTTCATTAGAAGCTGTCTGATATTGCTGGTATCTTTTGCACAGATAGATTTAGTTTTTTCCCCCCCAATATTACACATAGAAAGAGGAGAAGTTTAAGAAGGTACAGAAAGATAAAAATTTAATATATTTAAACCAAGGGGAAATGAATCCATATCAAATTCCAAGATTAAAAATTTAAGGTTTAAAGTAGTCATTGTGTCTTTTCATTTCCACTGCATTGCCGTCATTCAGAAGTTAGTAATCTTCAAACACTCTCACAGAAAACATCTTTTGTTCCTAAACCGTATTCTTAACAAGGGATAAGTGATGCCCCATTTATAACATTTTCAATTCATAGAGTCCACATGTGGCCGTGTCCTAGCATAGCCAGACAGAGTGTGCATTTCAAAAAACTAAACCTCATAAATCTCCAGCAATTCCTCACATCTATTATTTTTACCTTCTGCTGCTGATGAGCCTGTTGGGCTCTGTACAGAGGAAATTACAAGCGCTCCAGAAGATTTGGCAAGAAGATGCTAGAAGAAAAAATGGGGGGGAAAAAAAACAAAAAACCTTCTTAACTGAGGCATCATATCCAGCTTTGGCTACCATTTACATATTTGAAATTACAGCCAATAAAATGGAAATTCCATTGAAATGGAATAAATTGTTTTCTGAAATCCCTATCTGATTACTGTTGGTGATGTCTGAAATTAAACATGTTAAGCTACACTCAATATACTTTATGGAATTCAACTGCAGGCTAACGTGCTATTGGAAATCTGTCTGTTTATACAATTTTCCAGTTAGGAACCAAGGTACTTGAATCCACCTAAAACTTTTACTTCTGGCCTTGTGATCACTTTCCTAGTAATATATGTTACCAAACAAATCTCTCTTTACTTAATAGATGTTTGGAGGCTGTTGTAACAGCTGCTAACTAGTAAGGAAATGCCAGCAGAAATATTTTATAGTCACACATTTAAATACCACTGGAAGTCAGCTTAGAGTTGATGCCAAGGGAAATGCTTATGTTTAAAGCATATCCCGCATAGTGACAAAAAATTAATAGGTCAAAAAATCTTTCACCCAAATTATGTACACGCAGTGCCAACACAATCAAATGAACAGCAAAAGCCTAACCACCAGGTTTGGGTTTTTTTCTGTTTACTCATTCTAAATATCAGTTTTCCACCATGTTGACTGGCTATGTCATCATTTTGAAGACACTCTCTTATGACCCACGTAGGAAAATGG
>PVKU01003755.1:70000-167841 GCA_004027475.1 Anoura caudifer
CAGGTTTGCCTGAGGCCACAGGAAGAAGCGGAAGTGTGTGTATTTGTGTGTGTACTGTGGCTGGTGGTGATGGCGTTTGCTATTACAACACCCCCAAACACTTTCCAGAGGGGAAGGAGGAGAAATTAATCTCCCTCTTTTCCTCATGTAAATTGAACAACCATTCACCTCAATTGGTATTCAACCAATGTCATTTATAAAATACCAGTCTTCATTATATTTATTAATAAATAAGTCACCTCGTGATATTCTTCACTGCACAGTATGCCTCCCTTGCATACCTACGGGGAACCCATTTGCATGTTGACTCAAGCGAATTAAAAATGGCACCAAAGAAAGGAGCAAGGCCTGTTAACGCATTTCTTTGGGTCTCAAATCTGCACTGTCTAGTACAGAATCTCGTTTCTTGTCATTCTGCTGTGTTAAGAACAGCAGGCCAGAGCCATTCAAGTTGCCTCATCAACTGTGAGTTGTAATTTGAGCCACTTTCACATTAGAAAAAAAATCTTACTCTTTCCACCAACCCATCTTTACCCCGCGTTGCCCGACCTAAAGCTTGTAGGCGATGCTCCACACCAAGCAAGCCAAGCATATCTAGTGTGCCCGCAACACTCCGAGGCTAATGAACAATGCACAAAAACAAAAGCAACCGCAAGGCTCCTATTATCCGATCTTCCGAAAACACAAAAACTGCCTTCTCTGGTGCAGAGGAAGTGCCAGGAAGCCTGCAGGTGTGAGCCTTTTAAAAGAAAAGGCTTGGGCTAAATAGATTCTTTGACTGTCAGGGATTAGAGTCATGGCACTAGTGGTAACACACATCTTTTCCTTTAATTTACAAAATTTTCTCACGAGTCTGCAAGGGTTCACCCCATCGGGGGCTTTCAGGGGCCATTGAAATGTCTTAAGTTTTAATTAAGTTGGAGTTGTCAGAAGAAAGCTTTCTGGCACAGAGTCAGGGTCATTAATTACTCCTATCTTTGTTTCTCTCTGTATAGGGAACTCTGCTGACTTGTAGGATTACTCACCCAGCCTACATTTTCCAGCCTGCAATTCCCATTCACTTCCAAGTGGGGCTTATTAACCAGTTCACCAATTACTTCCATCAGTTTTAGGTACAAAGCATTTGCACAATCTTAAATCTTAAAAAAAAATATTTCTCATTAGTGGCTTAGGGAACAGTATTAATACCAAATTCACCTAGAAAGTTACCAAGTGGCTGGATTCTTGCATAGCCTTTTGCATTTAAATATAAATATCCTCACATTTCTCACATCCCTGTCTATTCAACGGACCTATTCAAATTCTCATGGCCTGTGACTTTGCCTTTTCCACAGGACTAATCAATTCTAAAATCATTTACTCAATAACACATAATTCTAGCTGGAAACATCCAGTTTTACGTGATATATTTTCAATCAGGCAAATATTTTTACTGTTTCTAGGTGAAATTGGCTGCCACTATCACTGAGAATAAATAATTTGTAGATATAAAGAAATAAAAGTTTCAGTAACCTTCACATACCACTGAAATAAATGCATGGCTATTTGGACCAAATATGCAGACAACTGCAAATTTTTTAAAATTCATTGTCTTGTAAAAAATGTAAAATGTCTACAATACTAGGCAGACCTAAATATGTGTTCTATCTATCTATCTGTCTGTCTAATTATATATGTAAAAATCAGGAAAATCGTGTATATTTTTTAAATCAGGAATTTAAATTTTGCTTTTTGTGGGATAATATACTATTGTGAGATAATTTGCTTTCAAGTATCTCCTTCATGGTCTATATTTTGTACATGTCCATTAGGTTAGACACAATTTCTTATTCTCACATCTTACAAAAAAAAAAGCAAAAGTAAAATACTGTATTTAAGAGTCAGATGCAAAAATAAAATGGAATAATTTCTCAAAAATCAGGAAACATATAAAATGGAGTAAACCTGAACCAAGGTAGATCTCGTTTTCTCTACCAGTATGGTTAGAATTAGTCTTTGAACTTAATAACATCTACTTTTAATAGATGGATGAAACGGGTCGGAAAAGATTTCCAAAACCTGGACAAATCCAATGACTAGAATCACCCATTTCTTTCTGATGAACATCTAATACTACTTCGAATTTTTTTCTACTAATATCATTGTCATCTGCCATGATTTACAATAACAAATATATCATCACCAAATATGTGACATTTCAGACATGGGGCCCTCGATGCCATCCTTGGAACTCATCATTATAATAATGACTCTTCATTATCTGATGATTCTCAGATGAAAAACATCTGAGCCCAGAATTTGGACTAGATTCCAGTGCTTTTATTCATTCTGGTCCAAAAATGGGTCAATTTAGATGGGATAAGAAAATTCCTAGTTTGACTGATGGCTGATGCTGTCATGTTGCACAGATGCAACCATCATCTTTTGCCATTACACAATTCCATTTATTAAACCTGAAATGGTACACCTGACAAAAAGGGGTAGAATTTTCCTCTGGTTCTCAATAAAATTTCTAAATGCCACTTCTAATCCCCAGCAAAAGATATAAATTTTAAAGTATAGATGAAATAAATTAGATAATCTAACACAGCTACTTGGTTCAAGTAAGAAAATCCAAGTTTCTGGCCTAGCTGGTGTGGTTCAGTGGCTTGAGCACAGGTCTGCGAACCAAAGAGTGGCTGGTTCGATTCCCAGTCAGGGCACATGCCTGGGTTGCAGTCCAGGTCCCCAGTAGGAGTCATGCAAGAGGCAACCACACATTGATGTTTCTGTCCCTCTCTTTCTTCCTTCTCCTCTCTCTAAAAAGAAATAAATAAAATCTTTAAAAAAAAAACAGAAAATCGGTTTTCTAAAAAATAGTGAAGTATTATCATCACACAGACAGTTTCAAAGCCAAATGTTAATTAATCTGAAACTCATCTTCTGGGATTAAATAATTACAAGATTTGAAGGCTTCATTCTCCATCCTGCGTTTATGTGTCTTTTGTATCACCGCAAAAGACACCAAGAATATGAAGACTATGTGTTTCACCACCAAACCATTTGTCAAAGTGCTAGAATGAATACCTAAGAATTAAATCAGTGTAAATCAAGATATGCGTATATATATCTCAATCTTAACCTTAGAAGTGAACTAACTTGCTAATTATGATTATACAAAACTGTTATGCACAGATTTCTACAATAATCTGTAACATTTTATTTATTTTATTTTTTAAAATATTTTATTTATTTTTAGAGAGAGTGGCAGAGGAGGAACAGAGAGAGAGAAACATCAGTGCGTGGTTGCATCTCCTGCGCCTCCTACTGGGGACCTGGCCCACAATGCAAGAGTGTGCCTTCACGGGAATCAAACCAGCAACCCTTTGGTTTGCAGACCTGCACTCAATCCACTAGCTACACCAGCCAGGGCAATCTGTAACATTTTAAATCATCCAAATAAGCCATGAACTAATTCTGCTCACCCCTAGTTTATCTGAACTTGTGAATATATCTGACTCTAGCGAGAATATAATCTTTCTTCACCTGGATCTAGCCTATATTAAACTTTTCCTGGATTGTCTGAGTGAATGTGAAATGGTGATGTGTGGTTTAAGAAGTTAGTGGGATCCGCTTTTTAACCGCTCTTTAATTCCTCAAACATTTGGCGTGTGCCCCGTGGCAAGCACTGGACATGGTCCCCAGTACCCAATGAAGCACAGCATTACCTCGAGGAGCTTGTGGCTAAGGGAGCAGGTCAGGAAATAAAATTAACAAATACACAAGACCTATAAGGTTTCTTCTGGGAAGCAAAGGAGATTCCACAGGGGTAGAGGAAAGTCTGCTAGGATCTCATTCTAGCAGTCCTACCCACAGTGCGCCTTATGGACAAGGAGGAGGAAGGGCAGTGAACACAGATGGAACACCTGCAGGAAGAGGAAGTGTGGCATATTTGACGCGCTATGGAGAAGACCAGAGAGGTGATATATATTTGAATAAGAATGAGAAGTGCCTTGAATGACAGGCTATGAAGGTTCCACTTGGAAATGAATGATTTGGGTAGCCACTGAAGGATGCTAAGTGGAAGTGAACGGGCTTAGCCTTCAGCATTCACAAAGACCACTGGGGCCAGGTGCACTGCCTGGACTGGAGCAGCAGTCTGGCTGGATGTCCCTCAAGTTCCTGGAGCTGAAAGGACAAGCAATGGTACAATGTCCACAGCCCCTCCTCTTGACCATCCTGCTCAGTCCTCTCCCCTCCCGCCATTATGTGCCTGTGCCCCCTGGAGTTTGGTGCCAAACACCCTTAATCAATTCCAGGACTCAAAACCAGATGATTCTCAGGTTTCCATCTCTAACTCAAGCCTCTTCTGAGATCTAAATTCACTTACTACAAATGCCATTTTGGCATACCCGCTTGGAAGTCGCACAGCGACCAGAACTCAGCAATCACAAGACTGAACTGAGCTCCTCCCTTTAAGTGTGTCCTCTACTCTTTCCCACAGTAACAAACTGCCCCGGTCATTCTTTAATGTAAGAGGCACTGTTCTAAACACCTTGTATATGTTCTTTCATTAAATCCCCACCATACGGCCCGTAGAGCAGGCAGGTAGCAATCATTACCCTCCACTTCACAGATGGTAAAGTCCAGACATGCAGAAATTAAACTATTTTCCCAAGGTCATGGTGTCAGTGAGAGAGACAGGCTGAACCTCTGCCCTCTTCCACATTATACCGTATTCCTTGCCCAAGCATTTCACCCAGGAGCTCACTCAGAATTCTGGAGGTCATTTTTGATGCCTCCTCTTCTTTGCCACTTACATTTAAATAATAACTGTGTCTCAAATATACCTTCTGTTTCTCCATGTATAGACTTCTTTACATGCTACCACTATCTCTTGCCATCAATTCTTACTCCTTCTAATTAGTTTAGACAATAATCAGGGTATCTTGAAAAAGCAATCTGATTCATTAACCTAACAATTTATAAAACATCTAATATGTGCCATGTACCATCCTAGGTACCTGACCTCCAGAAGTAAATAAAAAGTTCCCTGCCCCCAGAGAGCCTAAATTCAAGAAGCAAATAAATAAAACATTCAAAAATTTATATGGAACCATAAATGACCCCAAATAGCCACAGCAATTTTGAGAAAGAAGAACTAAGTAGCAAGATCACACTACTTGAAAATAACTATATTACGAGACCACTGTAATCAAAACAGTCTGGTACTGGCACAAGAACAGACACATAGACCAATGGAACAGAACAGAGAGCCCAGAAATAAACCCATGTCAATACAGTCAGTTAATATTTGACAAAGGGGGCAGTAACATAAAATGGAGTAAAAATAGCCTCTTCAATAAACGGTGTTGGGAGATTTGGACAGCTACATGCAAAAAAATGAAACTTGACCACCAACTTACACCATACAACAAAATAAACCCAAGATGGATAAAAGACTTAAATTGAGTTGTGACATTGTGACACCATAAAAGTCCTAGAGAAAAACATAGGCAGGGAAGTTTCAGATATCCCACGCAGCAATAGTTTCACCAATACATTCCCTAGGGCAAGGGATATAAAGGAAAGAATAAACAAATGGGACTTCATCAAAATAAAATGCTCTGCACAGCTAAAGAAAATGTCAACAAAATGGAAAGAAGACATCAATAAAACAGAAAGACGACCAACCATATCGGAAAACCTACTTGCCAATGATACCCGGACAAGGGTTTGATCTTCAGAATATATAAAGAACTCACACGACTCCATAAAAGGAAGACAAACAATCCAATTGAAAAATGGGCAAAGGACCTGAACAGACACTTCTCCAAGGAGGACATACAGAGGGCCCAGAGACACATGAAAAAATGCTCAATGTTGCTAGCCATTAGACAGATGTAAATTAAAACCACAATGAGATACTACTTCGCACTGGTCAGAATGGCCGTCATAACCAAATCAACAAACAACAAGTGCTGGCGAGGTTTGTAAAGAAAAGGGAACCCTGGTATACTGTAGGTAGGAATGCAGACTGCTGCAGTCACTATGGAAAACAGTATAGAATTTTCTCAAAAAACTAAAGATGAAACTGCTTTTTAATCCAGCGATCCCACTTCTGGGACTATACCCTAATAATCCTGAATCACCAATTTCAAATAATCTATGCATTCCAGTGTTCATAGCAGCATTATTTACAATAGCCAAGTATTAGAAATAGCCAAAGTGCCCATCAGTAAATGAGTGGACCAAAAAACTGTGGTATTTTTTCACAATGAAATATGACATAGCGAAAACAAAGAAGGGACTCCTACCCTTTGCAACAGCATGGATGGAACTAGAGAGCATCATGCTAAGTGAAATAAGCCAGGTAGAGAGAAAAATATGATATGATCTCACCTATAATTCGTACCTAATCAACAAAACAAACAAATGAGCAAAATGAAACCACGCACTTGGAAATAAAGAGCAAATGGACAGCAACCAGAGGGGAGGTGAGAGAGGGATAATGGGGGGAAAGAAGGGAAGAGGAAGCAAAGGAACATGAATAGAGGCATCTTGGGCATAGTAAATGGGGGGAGATTGACTGAGGGAGTTGGGGGGATGGGGTTAGGGTGAGCAATGGGGAAACAGGCTGGACAACTGTAACTGAATCACAATATAGTAAAAAAATTCAAATGCTTCAATACATAAAATCATGTAATGATAAGGGCTCTGAAATAAAATGAAGCCAGAAAAAATAGGCCAAGAGGGCAGCAGTGGTGGAAGAAAATGCTATTTGGGAATCCAATCTGATGAATTCACGTTCTCTTTAGTATAAAACCTAAAATCAAGGACATGATTCTAGACAGCATCACCGTATGGCCAGGATTTTCCAAAAAACACCCAGTTTAACATCCATGACCCCTTCACTTTAAAAAAACATTTTGGTTTTGAAGATGAAGTACATGGTTCTCATCCCTAAAGGTCCTTCATGGTATGGGTTTATAGCTTTTCAGCATAAGAATCTTTTATTTTTCTTAAGAAATCTGCGTTGTTTCATCCCCTGTTGTATGTAGTCTGTACATTTTCTTTGGAACATTTACCCCATCAGTAATATTATTGATTGCCTTCTCCACCAGACTACCAGTTTCATGAAGGCATGAACGTCTTCTTTCTTGTTCATTATTTTATCTCCAGTCCCAGGATAATAACCAAGACATGGCACCCTGCTCAATAAATATGGTTAGAAAGACTCACAATGAGGCAGAATTATCACCAGGAAAGAGAGTAGAAACACCTGACATATTGAAGAATTAATCAGGACAGAACACTTGGTAGAACCTGTTGACTGACTGATGGAATGTAGTGGAGGGCAGTAGAGAGAAGATTCAAAATAACTCCCCGGTTTCCAGCTTGGGCAAGTGAACGGAGGAAGCTGCTACTGACAGATATGGGGAATGCAATTTAAAAAAAGGGCTTGAAGAAAAAGATGGGCTATATTCTGGACATACTGAATTTGAGATGCTGTGAGATTTCTTAGAGAGAATTCATTATTTACAGCAAAATATATTTTATAACCATGATATTTTTAATAGAACCTATGCCAATTCAGGGTCAAGAAAGCTTAAAAAAGAGTTGTGAAAAGCTAGACATTTCCATTTGCCTGGTAGAACGGTGATTTTTAAAAGGTCATAGTCTTTATTCTGTTTCCCCAGACTCAGTTTGGGGGAAGCAGGCACCAGCTCACAGAGCTGGGCCAGTAGCAGGAGACTGAAACACCCACCCCACAGGTCTCTGACCCTAGTTTTGACATCACACATGACTGTGCTGTCAGAAGTAGTTAAAAAAAAAATAAAACAGTCGCAAGATGAGAAGAGGCTTAATAAGACGGTAGGAGAAAATGTAATTTATGTAAAATATTAAACTTTTTTTGGTGTTATTTAAATACTAATTTTAAGGTTTTTCCTTTATGCACTTATACTCAATTGACACTAATATGCACAATGTTTTTTTAAAATAAAAGGTATATTTATTGTATTTTTTTCACTACCATTTATCCTATGTCCTCTTTCACCTCCACCCACCTCCAGTCCCATGCAAATCACCACACGGTTGTCTGTCCATGAGTTCTTTTTCTTTTTGCTACACTTCCCCACCCCTGCCCTGAACTGTCAGCCTGCTCTCTATCCATGAGTCTGTCTGTATTTTGCTTGTTGGTTCAGTTTCTTCATTGGATTCCACATTTGAGTGAAATCATACAGCAGTTGTCTTTCTCTGCCTGGCTTATTTCACTTAACTCATGAAGGAGAGCAAACGAAATGATCTAGGGGAGATTTGATATTGAAACACAGAACACAAGTGAAGTTATCTATGTTTATGTATTAAGGAAAAGAAAAGGAGATGTTAAAGAAAAAGAGATATAAAAAAAGCAGAAGACAAAACAGAAGCAACTAGGAAGAGCTTAGAAAACTTTTTACTGAAGTCAAAAAAAAAAGAGATTTCAAGAAGGAAGAGGCGGCCTGCCATATCAAATACTGCAGGAAAACCCAGGGAAGGGGATAATAAAATCTCTCCCCAAATCCCTGTCTTTGTACATGGAGAATCAACCTATTTTCACTAAAGTGAGTGAAATCAGGATTTTCACTAAAGTGAAAAATCGACTCAATGGAAAACTTATCAAATTCTAAAGTGATAACAACATTATGCAAAGTGCATGGGCTGATGTCACAAACATAGATATTTCACTCATGTTCCATGTTTCAAGAACAAATTCCCCCTAGATCATTTCATTTGCTCTCACATGTACATTTATCTCCTTGGTGCAAATCCCTCACAAATCAAGATTCCTAACAGTGACCTTTCTCCCTAAACCCATACCATCTGTGTAACATTTCCAAATTTATTTTCACCCTTTCTTCAAACTCTGTAAAGTCCATTCATGAGTTCCTCATTCTTCCTTTGAAACCTGCCCCTGTCCCCGCCCTGAGGAATTACCTCAGATGTGTCCCTCTTCCCTGCCCCAGACATCCACTATGCTGTTTTTCCCTATTTTGTCACCATCTTTCCCTTTCTCTGTACTCCTACAAAAGTATTTATTTCTCCCTGGCACTATCGTCATGATCCCCGAAATGGCTTGCTTAACTGCAATCACAAAATGAGCACTTAGCATCGTGGCCTGCATTATTACTGTTTATTACCATTCATATCATTCCTAAATCATACGGTGCCAATCCTATTATCAAAATCCATCAATAACACCCTTGTGTTTATCGAATTCACAAAGCCTTAACATATCATTCAAGATTTCACATTCCTTTCCCAATTATTCCATTCCTTGCCCGCAATGTGCCAGGAAAACCTAACTGTTTACCATTTTTCCTAAATACCTACAAATTATTCCTTGTGCCTTATTCATACTCTTCTCCCTCCTTCTGTGCTTCCCAATTTCCTGTTTACATGTGTAAATTCTACTCATTATCTCAAGCCCAGTCCAACTGTCACCTCAACAGAAAAGACTACAACCAGGAATATCCTTTGAACCAAAAAGCATTTTATCTAAATCCCTCTTATGGTGTTTAACATAGTCTCTCTTTTGTTATTTATTTACACACATGCCTTATTTACTCTAAATAGTGCCTAATACAGGACCAATGTCCAATCCATCTTGATACAATGCCTTGTCCAGAAATCAGGTTCGTTAACTAACCAAGTGCTTGCATTTACGAAAGTAGCACCGCTTTAATAATAAACAGCTTCTACGCTTTGGAAGAACAGTGTTTAATAGAGCGCTCAGAGTTTAATTTTTGTTCTACATCTCACCAGCTATTTGTCTCTTAGAAGTTGACCTTGAAAACTAAATTTCTTTCAGAAAATATGGCTAAGACTATCTATCTGGCTTTATAAGATTAAGTCAAGCAGTAGTATATAAGCTGCTGTGTGTAGGTATCTAAGAATCTTGGTTCTCTTCCTGCCCTCATTATACTGCGGTAGGCATCTAAGAAGACATCCATACCCAAATCCACCAGTCTTACCCAGCAACACCCAAACCTGCACTGGGCGAACAAGCACAGAGGGGATTTGGGGATGCAGAAGGCCAGCCTGCCAGGAGGATCCAAGCTGTAGTTTCTGTTCATAAATGCATGACTGAGGGAAATCAATGGTTTACCTAAATAATTGTCCCAACCCAAAAATGTTAATATAGTGTTAATACAGCAGGCAAGAAACTGGAAGAGATGGAGCTAAATTTCACTTAATAAATATAAGGGGATTCAAGGTGCTATCACATTCCCTCGTTTAATCTTCATTTGCTGATGAGGGAACTGAGCTTCTGTGAAATGAAGACACTTCTGTCACCTGTCTAGTAATACAGCTGGGATTCAAGATGAGGATTTTTGATTCCTTTGTTCATGTCCTCTTATGCCATGTTGTCTCTCTCACAACACCTTTACGAAAGAGACAGATACAAGGGAAGAAACAAGGAAACTCTGGTTCTCCGAAGTGTCTGCCTTTCTGCTCAGTTTTGATTGGGGGTAATAAGTATTAGCATGGGAAATAAAACCATATAATAAAACAGCTAGCAGTTATCAAAAAACTCTGCCTGACCAAATAAAAATGTTGCAGACTTGCTTGCTCTTGAGAAGGAAAAAGTTCCATTTTCTTGAGATAATAAATTATTCCTTTCCACAGTAATTGAAAAGGCATAAAAATACTTTTCATACACATTTTTAAAGATTTATTATAAAAATAATGGAATAAATCAATATTTAAATAAATTGATCTCAAAATATTCTCCTGTGCATGTCTCCATTCTGTACAGAAAAGGAAAAGGGGGAAATAATAAGGAAATTTGCTATTATGGTTTTAAATCCATAGATCCTTATAAGGTCTATAAATCTCGTGAGCTATTTATTATTGATAACTAATAATATAGGCATTCAATATTATCCACAGCCCAGGGCCATAAAAATAATACTTTTTTTTTTTTACTTTTCAAGCAACAACTGAAATTAGATATTTCCTCAAAGAAAGGTTATTCATACATTTAAGTTACATGTGAGGTACATATTATTTAGATCATTGTATAGATCACTTTAAGCATCCAAATTGCCATAACTTTCGAATAATTGCTAATTTATATGGTGTCCACACAAGAGTGCTGATTTGATTAGGCTCTCAGCAACCTCTCGCTGCCAAATCACATTAAAATTGGAGGAAGAAAAAAAAAACGCTAAAAAATTTGCTGGAACCAGACGTTAACACACAACGCATTGCTTAACAAAAGCCCAATTACTTGCATAAAACTTTTGACATCAGCTGGTCTAAATGATCAATTTGCAACCTCTCATTTTTAACACTTGTTTCCCAGTAATTCCAGAGAATGCGGCAGTATTATTATTATTACATAATTCATAACTTTTCAGAGTACCATCCTATTTGTGCATAGCACTTTTAATGCCGTTTATGTTCTAGCCATCCCTTCTATCACTGAAGGGTGTTCAGTACGTTAGAAAAGTTTTCTGGTTTCTCCTAGCTCTTTCTTTATGGATGCGCCATGCATCTGTTACGATACAGATGAAAGCATGGGTTTCTGAAGCGGGACAGATTAAAGCTGGGATGCTGCTTTAATGCTCCATGGTCTCGAGGAAATTATTCAACCACTAAGCCTCAGTTCCCCTTCTTTTATTGAGAACTATCGTAACTGCCTCTTGGGGTGGTTTTACAGATTAAATGAAGTAACAGGTATGCAGTGACTAAACCATACGGTGCCTGGCAGTGCAACAGGTAAGGAATAATCTCTCTTGTTTTCCTTTTTGTGACAGTCTGATTTCTGGCATTCTAATTCCTCTTAACCCTGTGGATATTCAGTAATGCTATAAAAATACTGACATCATTTTATGTTTCAACTTGTCATCCAATCTTGGTCTCATGCCACTAAGAGGTAATTCCTGCTGGGATTATATTCTAAGACTGTTTATTAATGGAGACAAATTTATTTCATTCATAATATATTAACCCATAAATATAAAATATTAATACTTCAGTGAAAGTGCATTTAAATATTTACTACCCAAATTACAAAGAAAGTGACAGAGGGAGAGAGAGACACCAAGCTAGCCTCTGCAAGAATTCATTTTAAGAATTCTATTACACCTCAAATTTTATATAATCAAAAGTTTCGTACAGAAAAATGTGAGGTTTAGTTAACATTTATAATGATTTTTGAAAACTGAAGTTTCTGAGAGTACTTCATACCAGGATTTATTATTGTATTTAAGTAGTGTCTTAAGGTATAATTTTTATGGTCTATTAAGCATAACTCTCAAGCACCTTAAACACAAGTAAATGAGGTGGAATTACTATTAACCTGTATTGTAGGTTACCACGTGCCCAGGCAATTCTAACCAACTACATCCGGAATAGTATTTTATGACAGCTCATGACTTTCTATGTTGAGCTTCCTTGACTTAAAATTTTTACGAGATTGAAAACTGGCCTCTGAGATGGCGACTAAAAGTTGGGTCATTAGTCTTCACCTTTTAAGAAATCATGTCTCAGCAGGCTGCATTTGAACTCCTTGAGCTGAAGGAGGCGTTAACAGAGTCGCTAATTAACCCAGGTCTGGAACCTATTGTGAAGAATCTGAAAAACCTGGAACAATAGGGAAGGTGTTGCTTAACCCACAGCAGGGAAGAATTACTTATACTTTAATAATTTGGCTCCGATAGTTTCATAATGCTGATATTAGGGTTAAAAAAAATGGCAACCAGAAACTAAAGGTCAGAAATCAGGGTGAACTCACATTGCCTTCAAGAAGACCAGCTGGAATAAAAATGGGCAGGACCGGACACCTACAGTATTGGAGTCTGAGTCTCTACTGATAAATCTGAATGGGCACTAAAGGGAACCTCAAAATGCCTTCTCTTTTAAACCCAAGCCTCTGATTATATCACATCTGTGATCAAATCAACCAAGATCATTGTTTCCAAAAATACGCAAGCAGGGAGACATCATGGCTTTCCTTGGTAAAGATGTTCTGATACTTAATTACCCACTTACAGTGAGATCTCCAGGTGAAAATATCTCTCCTTAATTTCTCTGCAAGCCCAGTTGGCCTGTAGCACCTGAGAACTGACTAGCACGGACAACAAATAAACAAACAACTCTCTCAACTTTTTGGAAAAAGTTGCTAAGCACTCTTCAATCTTCTCTCCAGACAAATCCATCTCGACAGCAGTGACCCTTTAAGAGAGTGTTGAAGGTATTTTCATGAACACTGTTTCTTTTACAGTGATCTGTGTAGCTTTTTGAAAACTATAATCTTAAACTATTTCTGCACAGGATCTTACCAGTACTAAGAGACAGCTCCTACTGTACTTCCATGCCCCAACATTCCCTTACTTTAGTTGTTGATGCTAAGATATAGCCATGTAATAAGAGAAATAGATGAAGATTATGAACATATGAATATAAACTTTTGATGTTGTAATAAAAACCTATAAAAATCAATGTGATCCATATGCTGTAATGTATCTTTAAACAGTGGATCATCCGTATTGTCACTTTTGAATCAGAGTCTAAAATGGGCATGATTAGGCCCTGGCCGGTGTAGCTCAGTGGATTGAGCATGGGCCTGTGAACCAAAGGATCGTAGTTTGATTCCCAGTCAGGGCACATGCCTGGGTTGCAGGCCAGTTCCTGGCAGGGGATGCCAAGAGGCAACCACACATTGATGTTTCTGTCCCTCTCTCCTTCCCTTCCCCTCTAAAGATAAATAAATAAAATCTTAACAAATAATAATAATAATACAAGTTTAAAAAATGGGCATGATTATTACTAGTATTAATTATACTTGGACATAAATTTTAAGCAGTTCAAAGAAGTGCTTCTAGTCAGTATTTCTTAGACAGAATCAAAGTACATTTTAATTTTTCTCTTTTTACTTTATTTGCTCAATAACAACGAGCTATGATATTTAAGACTTTCCCCCTAGAAACAAGGTTATTTACAATCATTGTATGTATAAATAAATCGCATCCTTGATGTTACTCATCAAATGCTAATGATACATTCATTCTCTCATCTAAGGTCCTTATGGCCCAGGAGTCCCCGGCACCAGAAAGTGGGCGCCATGGCTTGGGGATGCCTACGTGGTGGCAGGGTACAGACAAACCGATTGCAGGGCAGAGGAGCCGCGCTAAATGTAGGCAACCAAGGCCCTGACGAGGCAGAAAGGCACAGAATATGGAGAAATAATAAGAATGACTTCTCACCCTCAATATCTGGAGGTCTGAAGGGGATAAAAATCCATGAGGAAAATGAGTTGTAAGAAAGAGGACAATGAGATAGAAAGAACCATGAAAAAAAAAACCTGTGATGCAGCATCTCTTCAGCAGAAAACTTTCAAGGACAGGCATTGTATAATAGTATTTCCAAAGAAAGAATAATATTCCCTTGCCCTTCAAACATCTCTTCCCCCACGGTCATTATTGCACAGATCTCACTGGGCAAGTGGCAATTGCTTTAATCCTATTGAAGAAGTAGAAGACTTAACATTGCATCTATTTGAGAGTCAGTACATTGATTACAATGCGTTTTAGGCATAATGGAGAAGACGACTAGAAATTGGCATTATCTTGGAGGAAGAGTTCAGGTAACTAAAGGATGAGACCAGCAGGGTAAATGTATACGGTCTCTCTTTATATTTACCTGAGCCTTGACCAATAAACAGTGTAAGAATTGATTCTTCAAAATTTGTGATCTTAGCATACCCAAGAAAAATATATGCATCTGATTTTATTGTATGTTTTAGACTTGCTGGCTTCCATGTGATAAACTCCTGTTAACGCATTCTAGTTCTCGTATGATGTATATTTGAAAAATTATGAGCAAAACTAAACTTGTACTTAGAACTTAGAAAATACCACTTATATATTATCTCATTTGGTTTTCACAAATTTCAATATGAAAGTCAAGAAAGATATTAACTTGTTTTTATGAATTTGACTTCCTGGACTTTTACTGTTACATATATTCCTAATAATCTCAGTCGCATTCTTCAATATTTGTTTTGTCACTAGAAGTTCCATCATCTACTACAGACATAATTACTGTCTTCTAGGTGAAGCAACTTCTTCTCTCCTGACTTCATACTTTCTATAACCTCCCAAAGGCTATATCTATAACACTAAAAAGGTAACTGGGGTTTCTGGACCAGAAACAAGTACAACTTTCTTTGTCATGCTAGTGGGATGCTATCTTACTCATTCATGATGGCATCTATAAAAACAAAATTCTCTTGTGAAGCATCTCAAGGTGTTTTCATTGAACTACTGGCTGTTCTCCGGAGGTGGAGACCCACTCCAAGGAAGTATTCTAAAAACTTTGATTTTATTTTTAAGCAATTTTTCTCCAAATGACCTTTCAGTTTTAGAGTATTCAACCCAGTAATATTAGTACTAAATAGCCCAAAGAAAACAACCCAAAGTAAATATTCCCAAAGGATCTATCATAACATATTTGCTCCTGCATTTTTCTGCGTATTGAGTCAGAGAGATTGCTTTAAAAATCAGTCCAGAAAGCAGCCGAAAGGAAATGTTTGCTTCTGTCTCATTTAAAAATCTAGAGGCTTTGTCTGCGAAACAGTCCAAAATTAGATAATCACATGACTTTTCAGCTTGAATATTAATCATTTTGCTTATATTTTAAAACAGTAGTTTTCACCACAGATCCAAGGCTCTCTTTTTACAGTGTCTCCCTTACCATATTGAAATAAAATCACATACAACATGACCTATCTACACACAGAATGTAAACAAATCAATATAAGGACCTAAAGGTAACGCAAAAGAGAAATAAAACAGAAGAAATATAAAATAAAATAGTATGCATTTCCCTTTGGGGAGGCTGAGTCGTGGACACATGTGTAATGCAGGAGCCACACATGTGCACGCATATGTAGCATTGCTGAATTCACAAGCTTAAAGGCTGCAAGGGCAACTCACATTTCATAAGAAGGCTTCTTTTAGTGACATCATTCTTGGTAATGAACTCTTAGTAAAGTACAGATAAAACAAAAATAACATCTTCCCCTGATGTACCTGGTGGTTGTAGTCCTAGAAATTTCAGCATATGTTGAAAAGATGCTTTATGTATAAAACAAGGTTAGGATATAGGTCTAATAAACATAAACAGACTTAATCACAGACTTAATCAACATGAATGCCAGATGGGTTAACTGAAATCGGCATGCAGGAAACCCTGCCTTGTTGTGCTGTGTCTCACCTGGGAGTTGACCCCCTACCCATCAAATGCCCTTAGTAATCCAGCACTCTGATTAGGGTACTTCATTACTATCACCTGCAATTACTGATGTGCTCTTCGACATCCGCACAGGTTTGCACAACACCCGTGGGACAAGACCACTCCTGCTAACACCTAGGAAGTCAACCAGGGCTTCCTACTGACAGGAGGCTGACTTTCAACATCCCATGTTCCTTTTTCTGAATCAGAAAAGTGTGTTACGGTTCCCACACAAGGTGATAAAGTCCTCTGGTTACATATGTCTTTCATAGCACACATCTTTATTAATCAGATGCGTAATTTTAAGCATTTATCTCCACTCTCAAACTGTAAGCTCCGTGAAGGCAAATAAGTATCTCTTTGCCCCTGTGTCCTCAGCACAGGGTAGATGTTCAATGATAAAGGAATGTTAGTAAAGGAACTGATGAAGGAATCTGTATCCACTCAAAAGCAGGAATCCCTGTCAGACTGTTTCACCTGGTGAGGTGCTGAGATCCTGGCATCTGAATACATCTATTGTGCTGAATGCTAGGCACATTTTTAGAAATTGGGGGAGGGGGGAGGGAACTTAAGAGACACAATAACAACTATTGAAAATGAGGAAGCAGTTATTCCTTAAGTTATGAACTCAATATGTAGAACACAGCCTAAAACACATGATATGATATTTAGATTTTTATTAGTTGACTGGGTGATTGCTTAAATTGCCAAAAGATGGAAAGGACTGTTTGAATAATTATGGTTTCTGTAACTGAAACTTTCCTAACAACAGAAGCTTAAAGCAACATATCTTAAAAAATACAGAATCGATCGCTTACATCATTTTCCACCGTAATATGACATTTTCAAACTGTCATGAAGAGTATTTAATTTGATTTATTTATACCCCACTTCCTTCCACAGGAGGTTTGAGGTATATATCATAAATTTAAGCACTTATATCCTTGGTAAAAAAACTCAGCTCTTTTTTTATGGTAGAACTGAATAAAATTAACAAAAAATAGAGCTCAAGATGACTAAAGTTTGAAATATTTAAATGTTATCATGATAAATCTAACCATTCATATGTGTGTCCAAACAAAAATTCAGCCAAGTGATCAACCATCATTTTTGCTTTCCAGATGGCTGAAGTCCCATATCTTAGAATAATGGAGCGCTCAAATCTTTGATAGTTAATTGTACTGGATTACTGCTTGGCAATCAACCAACTCCCTGGCCTGGGAGCAGATCACTTTATTTAATGGTTCATCACCAAGACCCCTCTACCAGGACAACATAGATCATTACACTATCACACTATCATGCAAAGAAAGTGAGCCTCAGCCCATGCCACCTGGGAGGAATTTCATGCGATAAACCATCTAGGTAAACGGTAAGCAAACTGAGTAGCTATTAAGGCCATGAGCAGATTAAGCAAAATAGCAAATGGGGGGATAGATTTTTTCCTCTTTACTTTATAAAGGTATTTATTACCTTAGTTCAATGTTTGCCTCAAATACAGTAATTTGGTTTAAAAAATATAGAAAAAGCACAAAATCAGATCAACAAAAAGGATAATTTTTAAAGGATATTTTTTTTAAATATTTAAGGTCTGAATAGTTTCACATTTTTCACCAAAATGAGTCTTCTTAAATATAAAAATGTAAATAGTTATGTAAAATCAAAACTTTGCTAAAGTTGTTTTTAAAATAATATTTAATTAACAAATCAGCACTATACCCCTGAAAATTGAATTTTAAAGATTTATATTAAAAATTCATGCCCAGATGTATTTCATATTTAAGCCTGGATGGCTCAAGTTTGGGAAAAGCAGTCATTTCAAAGACAGAAGAAGTAAAGGGCGCACAGACCTCAGACCAGACTCTGGGTCAGATGTTGTCAAAATGATAAAACTCTTTACCATGACATTTACCTACACAGCCAACTATGGATAAAAGGGACATACCTGTCCTTATGCTTGAAATTAAGACACAGTAAAAATCTCATTTGTCTTCAAATATTTTTTACAATTTTTATTTATTTACTATTGATTTTAGAGAGAGGCAGAGGATGGGGGAGAGGAAGGGAGGGAGGGAGGGAGGGACTGAGCGAGAGAGAAGGAGGGAGAGCAAGAGAAAGAGAGATCCATCTGCCACTCAGGCACATTGGGATGATGCTCCAACCAATGGAGCTACCTGGCCAGGCTCATTTGTTTTCTCTTTTTAAATTTATAAATCCTTCATGCATTTTATGCCATGTTTTCCAGTTTGGGAATATCTTCTCCTCTCTACGTTGTAACTTCTCACATATCTTTTAAGACCGAGGTGGAGTGTGGCCTCACTCATGTCCCCCAAAGGCTCGGTGACCATCTCTGCCTGTGCTCCTGGAGAGCATTACTCACACCTGCTTCTCCACTCCCCACGCTGCGCTGCGAGTTACTTGTTTACATGCCTGCTTCTTCTACCAGAACTCCATGAGGGAACTACATTCCCTTCTTTGTATGCTCAGCGCTCAGGATAGTTTCTGATACATAATAGAGCTCAATATATTTGTTTGAAAGGAAGGCATTACGTTCCACAGGCAAACCATGCCTATTGACTATGATTGTGCACCTTGTGAACAAAAATATCTGCAGTCAGACCTAAAATGAGCTGACCTTTCTGCGGGCCAGTAAGGAAGTCATTAGTCCACTGTCACCTGCTGGCCTCTGGCTGCACTAAGACCCCTGTCACTGCACATTTCAGTGTTCTGTCCCTGGTGCCGGGTCTTTAATGTCCCTTCTCTCCTGAGCTCCTCATCCCCTGTCTGTTCTGATTAGGAGGCCCAAAGAGCATGTCTTTCCTGTGAATCAGAAGGCTGTTCTCCTCCACACCCTGCTCAGTTATCTGCATTATTAGCTTTAGCAAAACACTGACCTCTCTGTCCCACCCTCCCCAGGGTGAACCAGGAGAGAGGCTGAGGCATAGGAGCCAGGGACACAGAGTGGGACAGATGTAGGGCACACCTTTCACGCCCCTGAACAAGTCAAAGGGCCCCAAAGCCCTCAATTCATGCTCAATTTGCAAAGTAGGAACCATCATGATTCATCTGCTAGTTTCATGAGGTGGTCATAACAAATAAACAAAAACATCACAGATTTAGAAACTGGGAAGTGCTTAATGACACCTGTTTTTTTTGTTGTTGTTGTTGGTGGTGGTGGGGGGGGCAAATATATCAATGTAGTGACCTACTGTTCTGTAGTGAAATTCATCTGTATCTGCCCTGAATGCAAATCCGACTACATCACCCTACCCCTTTCTTAAAAGCCTCCAATGCTGCTCATGGAACACAAAATAAAGCCCCTCACTGGATATGTGAAGTCTTTCCTGGTGAATCTGTATCTAGAGATCTGCTCTCCTTCCAGCCTCATTTACTAACTCTTCCCTGGCCCCACTTCCCCAACTATCCAGCATAGTTGTACCTCTTTCACAGCACTTTCCATACTACATTGCATTTTGGGGGGTGGCGGTGGGGAGGTCTGGCTTCCACTTTTAGACTGTGAGCCCAGTGAGAAGAGAGGTAGGTTGTGTGGTGGGTGCCCAGCCTGGAGCCTCCTGTGTGCAGTGTCAAGTTATAAGGTTGCGGGGCGGATGAATTACTGCTGGGGAACCCCTGCTTGACAGCTCTTCATGTTCCTGAGCTAAGAATTGGCCATAATATGTATTGATTAAACATGGGTATCTCATGGTAAATTCCTTCATCATTATTGGAAAGATAAGCCAAGCTGTGGCCAATTAAGTAAAGGCGGAGGAAAATGTGATATTAATTTGGGGGTATAGGTAGGCATGATAACTATTTTTTTTAATTTGGCAATTTATATACTGTTTCTTTTCACAAAGGACCCAAGAAAACATATTCGTGGAGTGAAAAAGAGAAAAGGAGATCAGAAATATGTGTGCAGTAAGGACCTATACAGGTTACACAGTAAATTTGGCTCTGAGTTTCCCGGAAGTAAAAAAAAAATCTCAGTAACTTACATCTTGATGTGGAAAGCTGGAGGGCGGTAGAGATAGCACAGAGAAAATGGTTTGAAAGGTGAGCAGTTGACTATTTGAAAAAATGATAATAGATGTCAAATGCATGCATGAAATTAAAATGAACTCAAATAAAACAAAAGATTGTATGATGCAACTATTGTTAGAAATGTCATCAATAGTCAACAAAAGCCATATGGTCGCTTCTGCAATGAATGAGCCTCTAGCCACACACCCCATCTCCAGCCCAGCCCTTCCATTTCTCAGTCCTGCAATCAGATGTGTAACACAGTAGTGACACAGGTTGAGCAGAGGTGAAAATAAATAATGTTTTACATTTAAAACATATGAAATTATTTGATAGTTGGGGGAAGCGAAAGCCACTAAACAAATACTACAACATAAAATGTATAATGTATGATATAAATGAAGAACAAAAAATGATGAATTTCTCTTGGATCTTCATACTGTTCATCAAGCCAAATAAAATAAGTGAAGGAAAAAAATGATACAGTCCTTCCACACTGGCCCTGAAAAGACCATGCCTTCAATGAGTACAGAGACAGCTACAATTAAATGAATCCACACCACAGAAGAAAAATTCTTCTTTGAAAGAATTTGACTTTGATACATCTTCTGGGGACCTAACTGAATCTGAATAATGACCTGGAACTCACAGGTTATACGCTGATGAAAATAATACTAGGGTGTGAGGTGTGGCCAGACTGTGCAGGCGCTGATAGTACTGTGAGATCACAGTGGCAGAGAGAAGAGAATTACCTTTCTCACAAAACTGCACTCATTAATAATGCCGATCTTACCTATAAACTACCCATAAAACAAAAATGACGTCTGCTCAAAGACAGACTACAGTTGCAAAAGCTCTTTCCTAGTACAAAAAAGCAAACCCAACTAATGACCAGGAAAAAAAAATCAGACTATTTCAACATAATCCTTGACTACTTTTCATCAAGCAACTTCTACAATGTTTTGTGTTAGTTAATAAAACATTTGGGCTTTCAGAGAGTGTCCATAGAGTGCCAGGTAAATTCACAAAAACAAGGTTTAACTTTTAATCAACAAGTTTGCATGTAGTCCACTTTTAACATGTACTGAGTATAATAATGTTTAACTAAGATTTTATATTATCTGTGGCATCCTGTCCTTCTATATAATCCCGGTTAACACAGATTTGAGTGAAGAGTCAACAAGGGAGAAGCAATATGAATTTATCAAGAAAAGAAAAAAATATTTCCTAACACTTACATCTAAAAAAGTAGACATCGTAAAAGACTGATGACTTGTACACATAACAATTAAAACATCCCTGCATAAAAATACCCCTCAAATTAAATTACAAACAAAAGACTGGGTAAAACATTTATACCATATAAAGCAAAGGGCTAATAATCTTTATATATAAAGAGTTCCAATAAATCAATTAGAAAAAGACAAACACCTCAAAAAATGTGCAAAGCAATGATACCTCAGACAAGGGTTTGAGCTACAAAATGTGTAAAGAATTCATGCTACTCCAGGAAGACAAACAACCCAATTTAAAAAATAGACAAAGGACTTAAACAGATACTTCTCCAAGGAGGGTATACAGAAGGTTCATGGACAAAAGAAAAAAATGCTCAGCATCACTAGCCATCAGAGAGATTCAAATTAAAACCACAATGAGATACCACTTCACAGCAGTCAGAATGGCCATCAGAACTAAATCAACAAACAAGTGCTGGAAAAGTTGTGGAGAAAAGGCAACCCTAGTGCACTGTTGGTGGGAACGCAGACTGGTGCAGCCACTGTGGAAAACAGTATGGAATTTTGTCAGAAAACTAAAAGTGGAACTGCCTTTTGACCCAGCAATTCCACTGCTGGGATTATACCCTAAGAACGTGAAACACCAATTCAAAAGAACCTATGCACCCAATGTTCATAGCAGCATAATTTACAATAGCCGAGTGCTGGAAGCAACCTAAGTGCCCATCAGTAAATGATTGGATCAGAAAACTGTGGTACATTTACACAATGGAATACTACACAGCAGAAAGAAAGAAGGAGCTTCTGCCTTTTGCAACAGCATGGATGGAACTGGAGAGCATTATATTAAGTGAAATAAGCCAGGCAGTGAAAACCAATTGCCATACGATCTCACCTATAAGTGGAACCTAATCAACAAAACAAACAAGCAAGCAAAATATAACCAGAGACATTGAAATAAAGAACAAACTGACAATAACCAGAGGGGAGGGGGAGGGTGATTATGGGACACAAAGGGGAAGAGTTGTCAAGGAACATGTTTAAAGGACACATGGGCAAATCCAAAGAGAGTTGGATCAAAGATGGTAGGCGGGAATGGGTGGGGCAGAGGGGCCATGTTGGGGGGAAATGGAGACAGCTATACTTATACAACAATAAAAATAAAAAAATAAAATGAATAATTTTAAAAATGTGCAAAGCATGCAATATATGAATGTATAATTCTCAGGATTATAAACAAAGTTTGACCTTAATATTAATAAAAGTAAAATAAAAATACCCTAATTTATTATTAGGAAATGTTAAAGAATAATAACCCACCCTGGCCAACCCAGTGTTGGGTTGGTGAGATGTTAATAGTCCCAACCTATCTGGAGGGCAATATATGTTCAAAAATACATGCCATGTAACCAAGCAATTCTCTTTCTAGATATTATCAGAAAATAATTAGGAAAGTAAGTAAAAAATACAAGCCAATATATTCTTAAGAATAACTTCACATTTCCTAAATGCCAAGCACTATCTATAGCAATTTATCTATTTTTAACAATCACATTCTACAAATACAAAAATAAGAGACTTGGGTAGGTGAAGAAATTTTTTGAAGATATGGGGAGCAGAGCCAAGAATCAATACCATGTCAGCATGATTCCAAAGCCTTAATGTCTGACTTATAGGAGGATATTTTCACATTTTTTAAATACAAATTTCCTAGGACAGAAACAAGGTGACTAGGACAAATAATTGGAAGGATCAAGGGATAAAAAGAGAAACAGGAAACAGAATCAGACAGACAAAAATAGAGAAAGGCAAAGACATTAAGAGAGATGGAGAGGCAAAAAGACAGTTGGAGAGATACAGAATGACAGAGAAAGAGAAAAAGAGGCACATTTTGAAATTATTAGTGCTGTTTATCTTATATCTTCTTTTAGCTTTCCATTTTCTATTATTTTTTGAAACACGTATTACTTACGTAATATAAATATTTTTAAAAAATAAGTGAATGGCTAATGGAGGCAGGGGTGGAGAGTTATCTAACTGGATATGTGCTGGGTAGCTATGAAAGCAAATGGGCCAGGGGATGTCATAAGGTTGGGTCTTGTGCCATCCTTCCATAAAGGTGAAGGGTATAATTCTGAAATGTCAACCAGTAAAAGCAGATTTCTGGAAGCAAGAGGTAAAACACAAAAGAAGCTGCTGGACTGACTGACGTAATTACAGAGAAGACCTGGAGTACAGTTTTTCTCTGTTGTTGAGTTGGGGATCCACACCGACTTTATAAACCAATACAGCAGGATATACCAACATCCTTTTCAATGGAAACCATGAACCCTATTTACAACCCCATCTCTACAAGGAATGCACATGTGTGCATGTATGCACTCACATGCATGTATGTGCATGCATACACCCCTCATAAAGCAACAGAAATAAACCCAGAGGCCTTTCAAGTGGCTTTAACAATGCTAAGCAGAGAAGCCAATGGTGATAGATCAACCATTCAATCTAAGTCATGAAGAACTAATTATGTGTGTCCTAGTAAGATTTCCCCTTCTTATGTTACTGCTTAGATTTGCAGCTAAATTAGGTAAAATACTGTTACTGCCAAAATTATCTGGAATCACAGATTTTCAAACAGCAAAAGACAAACTATATATGAGTGTATACTGCTATATGCAGTGTTTTATACTCTTTTAAGTCACTGCCAATTTTTTAAAAGAAACATAATTTAGAGCTATAATCAATATGAGAAATATTTATAAATAAACCTACATTTTTCTTTCTCTTGTCTTCAGGAAGGTAATTGAAAATCAGGAATAACACTGCCAAAACTCAAGACTTCATAGAAATTTGCCAAAATTGACTTCAAACGTCCAGAAAGAATTCCTGTCAGCCTGAGCATCCTTTCCTCAATTGCTAGCTTCTCTAGCAGTAATAATCTCCAGTTCAGCACAAGGGTGATCCATGCAAGCTATTCACAATCACTTTTGTACTCACTGCTAGTACAACCATTCTTGGTGAGCTCAGTTCTCACAGTGCTCATCCTCATAACTAGACACGTGTGTTAGAAATGCAAAGCAAATTGAGACCCTTTTCTAAGTTAACATTCTAACTAGAATGAAGCATGCACAGACTACCTGTCATGTTAAAACAACAACACTGAAGACATGAACTTATGGCCAATGTATTTATCTAACAGCAAAATCTTCTTTGCTGTTACCTTCTTTTTCACACATCTCCTTCTCTATTTGCTTTAAAAATTATGTTCAAAGTGAGGTAATGAAGCAAATAGCTTTGCGGTGGTTTAAGCGCACCTATACCAGAGACTGAAATCAGGATGGCGAATCGGTTAAAATTGGCCTGCCCCTTCTAATCAGCTGGTAATTATTACCAAGAAAACCATATCAAGAAGGATTCTGAGTGGCTTTATTAATTCCTGACGTCTATCGTGTAAATCCGGTGGAGACAGTGGAGGGAACCATTTGACTCTATTTTTTTCTAATATACAGGTTTGGGCAAAAGTAGATTTACAGTGGTTAGCATGGAAAATAATATAATAATTAATAAAACAATAAAAGGATAAACTGTGTTTCAGGTACTCACAAGTGTAAACCTACTTTTGCCTATCCCTGTAATTCCATTTACAGCTAGGCTCATTCCACACCTCCTCTTATTTCAGAGGAATATAAAAAAATAGAAGCAAGCCCTGGCTGGTGTAGCTCAGTGGATTGAGCATGGGCTGTGAACCAAAGGGTCACCAGTCTGATTCCCAGTCTGGGCACATGCCTGGGTTGCGGGCCAGGTCCCCAGTGGGGGCATGTGAGAAGCAACCACACACTGATGTTTTTCTCCCTCTCTTTCTCCTTTCCTTCCCCTCTCTCTAAAAAATAAATACATAAAATCTTTTAAAAAAATTAAAAAAAGAACGAGTCAGTTTTTTATAAATATTAAGAGAGACATTTGTTAGGCTGAGAGACCCTCTCAGCCAGAGGTGATAGACTGAAAGGTTTAACCAGATAGTGGACAGAGATGAATAAACGCATGACCCCCAGCCCATCGGAGTCAGAGAAACTGACCTTTTGTAAATTCCAAAGGCCTCTAAGAGATATATCATAGAAGACACAAGAAATTCCAAATTTAAGTCCTTAAAGAATATCGCGTGAGCCCTGGCCAGGTAGTTAGGTGCCGTCCCAATGCTCCAGGGTTGTGGGTTTGATCCCCCATCAGGGCACAAAAAGGAGCCAACCAGTGAATGCATAAGTAAGTGGAAAACAGATCAATGTTTCTCCCTCGATCTCTCTCTCTCCCCCTCCCTCCCTAAAATCAATTTTTAAAAAGAATATTGGCTTATATGAGGAGAGAGCATAGTCATACCAATTGTTACAAACTGTTTACCTCATTATTATCAGCTTCTGTATTATTGTTCTAAAGTATGAGAAAATGGTTATAGAAAGACAGTAAGCAACTCACTATCTTCAAAGGTTATATATTATTTTGTTATTTTTATCATTTATTTTCAAAATAAAGTTTAGAAACGTTTTGATGAGTCATTATAGTAGAAGAGGGGTAAGGGCTATATTTAGATTCAGATCTGGGTTTCAACCTGAGCTCTGCCACTGATTTTTTTATCCATTAATTTCTATATTTGACAAAGACTAATTGAGCCCTACAGATGATGAGAAAAGAAGATAAATCAAAATTATTCTCCAGAATTTACAATATAATTAGGGAACGAAACAAAACATTAAAAAGTGGAAATGATATAAAAGTGAATTTTGGAAGCAGAAAGGAAGGAGTAACTATGGCTGGCAGATGCATTTATTTGATCCTTCTCACATACACCAGGAATAAGATACACCTGCCTCTTTGCATAATTATTCTGAGAATACCAAGAGGAAACATACAACTTATTTTACTGTAAATATACTAGGAAATATTTACCTCTTACTCCCTTTTGGGCTGAAAAGGACACAGTCCGGCATCTCAAGATCAGAGCATGTTTCTTTGGTTTCAAATTTTTCACTCCAGTCATTCAACAGTGTTGTTAAGCATTCACAAAGCAAACGTAAGTCTTTTTATGAAGTCAGTAAGGTTTTAGAGCATCCCTCCAGACAGAACACAGAAATTCTTCTTGGACCCGACATATGCTCAGGGAAAGCTTTCTGATAACCACAAGCATCCGAGACCCTAATCTTGGTTAATCACTAACAGGTTAGCATCTCTGAAAACAACAGCCTAAGAGCAGAAGAATGTGTGGTCTGGTTCTCATAGACTTTTAAACCTAGGACAAAACATGGGGATTTAGAAGGCTATTTTTTAAAAATCTGAATTAATAACACATTATCAGTTCGGTAAGAGAATATGAATAGCAATTATCAAGCTTCCAGATAGGCAACATAGCTTAGAGATTAAATGCATTTGTTTCTGACTCTGTTGAGGAAGAATGTACAATCTTCTAATACAAGCAACCTTTTGCAATGTAATTAAACAATCTCTCAAAACATTTTAAAACACTGAAAAAAATCTTACACTATTTTATTTGTACTGAATTAGCAATAAACTCAGTTCAATAAACTCTATTTTATCTTCAAAACACCTATAATAAGATATTGGGTAAAAATTGAAAACAAATTATATAGCATTATGTATTTATATCATAATATATTTTATTTCATTTGTCAATGTTATAGGCATGTAAAAATTCCAAATCAGCTTCTTTCTGCTCTGAGTTCTAAACTTTTGGCTGAAGAAATGATTATCCCTGGGAGTTCTACCCAGTTGATAAAGAATCACAACATTCCCTTCTCTCTCTTCTAAATGAACAAGTAACTAGCCAAGTAACTCTTCAAGTTCTGGACAATGGATGCTACCTAAAGTTCTAAGCATTACCACCATGAACAATGATCCTAAGTAAGTGATGACTGATAGCTGTTATTCTTCCAAGGAAACTTAAGAGCTTTTGATCTTGGATGAGTCACTTGGTCTGACATGGAATGCTGCTACTCATCTAGAAATTGAAAGAGAATAAACTAGGCAGGATCAGTTACATATCAAATATATATATAAAATCTACTTATTACTAGGCATATGAGGATATGAGGTCAGGAGACCTCAAACTAGATTTTATGGAATATTTACATTAAATTAAAGAGAATCATAAGTAACAGAAAAGCACGTATCATATAAAGAAGATGAAAAGCCTAAACTTTTCATCTTGGAACACAATGGACCAGAAGTGAATTGAGAACATGGGGTATTAATTTTAAAGAAAACCTGGACCTCTTGAATTGAGCAGTTCATTCCAGGTAAAGTCTTCTTTTAATACTATTCATTTAACTGAGTTTTTTTTCACCTGGATTATCAAAGAGGAAGATAGCAATCTGTAAACTTCAAACCACATTAGAAATGTGAGGTATACATTTTAGTAATGAATAATAATAATAATTCTAGCTAACAATTAATTTAGCTTCATATGATTTTAAATAAAGGAAAACTTGGATTTCTAAGTAAAAATCCTTACATGAATAAAAGAACAGATAAAGACATTTAATTTGGAAGCATTGTTTAAAGAAGGAAAGGGAGAAAAGGCTGATTTGAATCTTTACAAAGGTTTAAATACATAAGTTTTTTAAAACTAGAAAAGACATAATTAAGAAAAGATGGTAAATAAAAAAATAACAAAGTTTGGCAATTGGTTGGATGGAAACATGACAGGGATAAAAAGAAAACCAGAGTTCAGCAAATAGGGGGAGTAGACATTTCGCTAACAAAAGAGAAATCAGAAGCTGAGAGGACAATGTCAGCCTGGATGTCTAGGTCTGAGAAACTTAGGGACATCCATATGGAAATGGAATCTAGAATTCAAGAGAGTTTAGTGAACAGAGAAGAATTCCATAGAGTACTAATGTGTGAGTAGATAAGATTATAAAAATTACAAGACCAATGATAGAATCTTGAATAAAGGTGATATTTTAAAGTGATGGAAGGAATTTTAGTCCTTCAGTTTTGCAGTATCTGCTATTCTGTTAAGCACCATGCTAAGTGCTGGAAAAATAACACCTAAGACAAAAGCACATGGTGTATATTTGGAAACTACAAGATCATATCCACATTATTTTACTAATGGGCTTAGTCAAGAAATTTATGTTTCATAAAACATGTTATTTTCCTTTGTGATATCTACAAGTATACATTATTTCTGCAAATATATCTTCATAACCAACCACTTGAAAGGAATTTACCACATACTAAAACTTTTGTGAGTCTTGGTTTCAGAAGTTACTACAAATATAGTAACTAGTTTTCCTTGGAAAATACACTGAATTACAAAAGAAATGGAATCTCCACAATTACAAAATTTAGAAAAGTTTTGGCAAGATTACATTAAAAAGAAAATACAAAAAGAGAAGATTTTTTTCCCTTACGTGTCATAATTAGGTGAAAATGCCATGTCTGTGTAAATGTAGTACAATCATAGTTAACTGTAAAAGGCCATTGGTCCAGGTCATAGCCATTCAGTAAGATGGTTTTCAAGCTGTGAGACCATCAGTGGGGATGCAGTGATTGAGCCCAGAGAGATAGAGCAATTAACTCCCTATTTGATACTACATTCTGCTACGACCTCCTAAATGTGTATTTAGTTTTCATTTTCATCTTAAACTATTCATTATTACATGTAAAGAACCTTTCATTCTCTAGTATATGACTAGAAAATATTATTTCTAGACACATAAGAAAATAATTTAAGAAATTAGTATTTATTTTACATAGTTTGAACAAAAAAATACCAATATTATCTTATCCAAAATAGAAGGATCTAGAGTCCAGAGTTTAACATTTTTTAAGTGAAAAGTAAATGAAAACTTTCACTTCAAAAAAATAAAATTTTGAAAATGGTAATTAGGGATAGATCCTGCTTCAAGTTTCTGCTTAGCATTACTATCATAAAAGCAGGAAAAACAAGATTTACTTTTTTAAAACAATGTATACATCAAATAACAACATTACTTGAATCATAGCCAGAACAGAAAAGTCCATAACTGCTACACTAAAAAGACAGTGGTTACCATAAGCCAGTGTCTAGCGTAAAGAAATAAATGTAATAGTGTACATTAGGGATGCTATATTTGGCCTATTGTCAAAGAGCCCTACTCACTAGAACTATCAGACCAGAAAAGTTCATTTTTCTTTCTTAAAAAAATCTGTACTATGTACTAGAATGTTACTTGAAGATCATTTTACAATAATGATGACATCCCAAAATTGTAAAAAAAAGTTACAATTTTAATCATTAAGAAAACTCTCACTTGTATATATACTATACCTTTAAGCAAAATCATAAGCTTTTTCAAGCATAATATTATTGAAGTCTTATTATCAAATGCTCTAATTATCATTAACATTGATTCTGCTACAGACTCCAAATGTGCATTAGAGTCACCAGCTTTAGGGAAAAAATAAATTAAGATTAAAATGTATGTCTATATATCTCTTAGAAAACTTTATGTACCAAAATTGAGATACTAATTAACTTTTTAACCATAATTTTTATTTTAGGACCTTAAAGTAAAACATGAATTATAGCACTACACTACAAAATGCCACTTATTCAGTATGTCAATACAAGCCTCCCACTTGTCATAAAAACCTGAGAAAGGAAACCTATTTGAAAAAATGACAGAAAACTCCCCAAACCTGGTGAAGGAAATGGACATACAAGTCCAGGAAGCACAGAGAGTCCCAAACAAGATGAACCCAAAGAGGCCCACAGCAAGACATATGATAATCAAAAAAAAACAAAGTTTAAAGATAAAGAATCTTAAAAGCAGCAAGAAAAAAAGCAGTTAATTACCTACAAGGGAGCTCCTGCAAAACTGTCAACTGATTTCTCAAAAGAAACTTTGCAGGCTAGAAGGGATTGACAAGAAATATTCAAAGTGATGAAAAGCAAGGGCCTACTACCTAGATTAATCTACTAGCAAAGCTATTATTTAGAATCAAAGGACAGATAAGAGCTTCCCAGAAAGAAAAAAATTAAAGAAATTGATCACCACCAAGCCATTATTTCATGAAATGTTAAAGGGTCTTCTTTAAAAGAAGAAGATAAAAAATATGAACAATAAAATGCCAATAAATACATATCTATCAACAATTGATTATTTTTTAAATAAAAAATAAACAAGCAGAACAAAAACAGAATCATAGATACAGAGAATGTTTTGATGGTTGACAGAAGGGAGGGGGGTCAGGAGGATGGGTGAAAAAGTGAAGGGATTAAAAAGTATAAACAGGTAGTTATAGAATAGTCATGGGATATAAAGCACAGCATAGGGAATACAGCATAGTACAGTAAGAACATGTATGCATAAACCATGGACATGGACAATAGTCTGGGGATTGTCTGAGGGATGGGGGACTGGGTAGCAAGGGGCAAAGGGGGAAAATTGGGACAAATGTAATAGCATATACAATAAAATATAATTGGAAAAAACTATGTCCACACAGCTAAGAATTTCATTTTACTGTATTTTTATGTGCATTAGCAAATTGTGGACCCTATTATGAGTAAGGAGAGAAAATGCAGCCTTTTAGTTCACGTCCATTCCCCACTCTCATCCACAGTCACGTGTTTTCAAGGAACAACACAGAGAGAGTTCTAACCCGTGTCCCAGTATCGTTGGTAAGATGGCAGAACTCGGTGCCCCAGCAGGGCTGAGTTTAAATCTGGGCCTGAAAGGATGACTGTGTTCCTTAGGAGAAGGAAGAAGAGGATTTCAGACTGAAGGGACAGCCTGTGTAGCAGAGCCAAGGCTGATGGTTCATATCATGACAGGGAGATGGCCAACACTGTGGGGTGGAGAGAGCCGTGATTCAGAGATTGATGTGGACGTCAGAAGGGGAGCATTTTCCAAAAATCAGATTTCCGGGCTCCTGTCCAGATATACAGACTTCCAGAGTGAAGTCTACCCGCCTGTATCTTAACCACTCTTTGGGAAAGCAGAGGACGTACGCAGAATCTTCTTCATCCCCAGAACATGCTTCAGGTGACACATAAATCACTTGACATGACTCTATACTTTTAGTTGATATTTTGCTGACAGCAAAGAAATTCTTACAGGAAGTATAACATAATTGCTTTTGTCTGTCGTCATCACCATTGCTTTTCTTTAGTAGCTAAGATACGGCCAGAAAAGCCACAGGGAGGACATGGCTGCTCACATTTTACTCCTTACACAATGAAGGGGTTAAGCTATATTCTGTCACGACATTTCTCTAAAAAGGTTTTTTCATCCAGCAAATAGAATGAAGTTTGACCGGACGAACTACTCCACTGAACTGCCTCTCTAGCATCCCTGAATGGTACTGATGCACAATAATAGGTTTGGCACTTAGAAGTTCCTAAAATAATAAGAATCTCTGCATACTTCTGGTAAAGATGGCAGTGTAGGCAGACATGGCTTGCCTCTTTGCACAACCACAACAAAATTATAACTAAAATATAGAACAACCATTGCTCAGAAACATCAGAAATTGAGTTGAATGGAAGTCTGACAATTACAGAATTAAAGAAACCACGTGCTTCCAGACTGGTAGGAGGGGTGCAGACATGGAACAGACTGGTCCCATATCCATGTATGGAGGATAAAAATTCCAGAGGGATATCTTGGGGCAAGGAGTCTCAGACCCACACGAGGCCCCTCCAGCCCAGGGTTCAAGTGTCAGGAAAATAAGTCCCCACAACTTGTGGCTTCAAAACCCAGCGGGTTTGAGTGGGTGGAAGAAACTTCTGGAGCCCCAAGCAGTTCCTCTTAGAGAACCCACAAATGGGCTCACCTATGCAACTCACTCCCTCTGGGCTCTGGTGCCAGGGTGGCAACTTGAGGGGCACCAGTGGTGTACAAGGGGAGGCTGAGGTATCCGGCATCCAGGCAATCAAAGGTCACTGTCCCTGTCCTGGGACCTCCCCACGCACAGCCCACCCAAGCTGCTTTTCCGTAAGAATGGCTGGTCTTGAGTCATGCTTTCACAACTTCCTTAATCCTCTCAAATAAGCAGCAAGCAGCTGAACTCATCAAGCCCCAGGCTCAGAACTAAAAGCCTAGATTCACAGCTTGGCTTTGCCTGGAAATCTCCAAGCCCAGCACAAGTAGCAGCCATCTCAGATTGTTTTATAACTCAGGCAGAGGAGCCCAGGCAAAACCCAGGTGGGGAAGGACCTTGGCTTGTACCACCTGGGAAACCCCAGGGCCAGAGCACCCAGTGGACAGCTACAGACCATGTCAAAGCACCACCACCCTGGACCCTCAATGGAGGGAAGAAGTTTGTGACCAGTGGTCACAGCCAATCCTTGCAGCTGACTGGCCTGTGGAAATCCCTCCCATTGATCTGCCAACAGCAACCAAGGCTGAACTGTAGGAGACTATTCTGCGTGGCGTGGGCCCAGCTCCCACTCGCAGATGCACAGGACCCACGCCCACAGATAGGTTCTTTCATGGGAAATCAGGCCTGCAATGTACCTAGGCCTCTTTGAGTCTTGCCTTTGCTAAAAACTCCCCCATCCTGAATTGAGACAGCAAGTGCTTACTGTAACTTCCTAAAATCCATGCTAAACCTCCCCAATATGGAGTGTAAATGGTTGGACCACTTTTCCCTTTTCATTTGCAAATATCCTTCTTCTGTGATATGATTAGCAGCATTGGCTCCTTTGTTGTCTCTGAAAGGTAACCACCTAAAGCCAACCTGTGCATAGTAAATGAGGACCATCATGTAATGTGGGAGAAACCCAATAAGGCCTGTCATGGCAGAGGCTGCAGGCTTTTGCTCCCCTTGAGAGAAAAGCCATGCTGTCCCTTTTCCTCCACAGGACTCGGTCATCCGTGTGAATGTCTCATTTCATCCATAATGACACCGACACTGTGGGCTGGTGTCCACATTAGTCAACTACAAGAGGAGGGTGCACTCAGCCCACACAAAGGGATAACCTGGGGTACCCCCAATGTGGGTGATTGGGGAGGCTATGCCACTGGACCCTATAGGACACCTACTACATTAAGCACTACTACCAAGACACAGAGTCATATCAACTCTACCTAATACACAGAAACAAATACAGGGAGGCTGCCAAAACAAGGAGACAAAGAAACATGGCCCAAATGAAAGAACAGACCAAAACTCCAGAAAAAGAGCTAAAAGAAATGAAGATAAGCAATCTATCAGATGCAGAGTTCAAAATGCTGGTTCTAAGGGTGTTCAACTTAGTGAGGACCTCAATAGCATAAAAAAGACCCAGTCAGAAATGAAGGATACACTAATTGAAATAAAAAAAAACAATTTTCAGGGAAACAACAGTACAGTGGATGAAGCTGAGAATAAAATCAATGATTTGGAACATAAGAAAGCAAAAAACAACCAATCAGAACAACAAGAAGAAAAAAGAATCTAAAAAAATGAGGATAGTGTAAGCAACTTGTGTGACAACTTTAAGGAATCCAACATCCGCTTCATAGGGGTGCCAGAGGAAGAGAAAGAGCAAGAAATTGGAAATCCATTTGTAAAGACAATGAAAGAAAACTTCCCTAATTTGGTGAAGGAAATAGACGTGTAAGTCCAGGAAGCACAGAGAGTCCCAAACAAGATGGAGGCAAAGAGGCCCACACCAAGATACATCATAATTAAAAGGAAAAAGGTTAAAGATGAAGAGATGGTATGGAGGGTGTAGGAGAATGGATGAAGTAGTGAGGGGATTAAGAAGTACAAATAGGTCATTTCAGAATAGCCATGGCAATATAAAGTACAGTATAGGAAATGGAGTAGCCAAAGAACTTGCACACATGACCCATGGACATGAACAATGGTGTGGAGATTGCTTGAGGCAGTGGGGCCTGCTGGGTGGCGGGGGGCAAATGGGGAAAAATCAGGACAACTGTAACAGCATAATCAATAAAATATAATTTGAAAAAATAAGAAAAAACAGTAAAGCAGAAATTAATAAAAATAAATAAAATAAAGTAATAAGGATCTCTAGCAGTTCTTTAATAGTATGTTTGATCATACTGAAAGCATTTTCATACAGCTATGTTCTCTACTATGAACCAATGACATGTCTCTAATAACTGCTGAGACTTTGTTTTAAATATCTTTCACTTAGCTCTACCTCGTAACAAGTTCTGGATGAACAGTAAAATATACCATGACTTCAGCTCCTTCATCAGATTTTATCTAGTCTGCACAGATTCTTTCCCTGGGACCCACAGTTCAGAATTTTTAAGGTTCAGAGTTCCCATATGAAACTACGATTTAATTCAGTTGCTCACCACCGAATTTTGTATGTTGCAAAACACACTAGTATTATAGTGGCTGTCATGGTGGCAGCCACGTTCATGCAAAGCAGAACTGCCTTAGCAGACGCCACTGAGAGGCGGAGCTCAGATACACTGAGTCTCTCTGGCATGTGTCTGGCCTGCAGTCTACAGCATGACATTAGAATGTGCAACATAGGTTTTTGTCCTTGTAACTTACCAGGTTCTCCCTCCAGAATTCAGACAAGGCTAGAACCTCCTAACGGATACGAGTTGCAGCCCAGTTTCCAAGATTCAATCTAAAGGCCTAAAATCCGAGACAGCCAGGGGCAAACTCTATCCTCCGACTTTCTTTCACCTTCCTCTCCATCCTACAGGTCTCCTTCTCCTTTCCTGCTGTATAGCACATATAAGCAGGGAATGTAAAAGGTGTAGGCTGTTTAAATTGGAATAAAATGAAAGTTTAAAAAGGACAATTCTTAGTCAGGTTCTTAAGGAAATAATTTATAAAAGGTATGTGTAGGTATGCATTTTCTCACAAGCTATGCCTCAAATTTGGCAGCAATCATTATAAGACACATTATAAGGGGAAAAAAAGTAAATGCCTCATAAGACATTGGGCGGTAATATACCTCGGAAGGTCAAGCTGGGTTGCTCAGTGAGGGGCCTTTTGGCCACTGCCAGTTACGATTTAGCGGTGCATTATTGATGGCCACAGCAAAGAGGCCTGGAGGAAGTGGAGACTATTAAATCACTTGTTTACCTCAAGTGAGCACCAGTGGTACTCAGTCAATGATTTTATTGATCCACAATACTGTTCAATTAAGTGTGTTTATTTTGATTCTGTGATTAACATGCATTTGCAGAAGGAATACTTACAGTGAAAGAAGATCTAAAATTACCTTTTTTGTGCCCCTCATTCCTTCCTTGTGTACCATCGATATTTTGAGTTAATGAGTTATGCATTAAATGAACAGATATTATCATGTTTAAGAGTAGTATTCAGTATAGCATCTGAACTCTGAGGTCTTTTAAGAATACATTTCCTTAGGATAGTCAGTGGCAGGAGTTAGTAATTAAGCTTAAGGGACAGGTCCCTCCTGGACAATAGATAAAGATCCAGTTGCATGGCTGCTGATAAAAGAAGCAAGATCAATTTTGCTGCCAAAATTGCCAGATTCAAAGAGCAAAATCAATAGTGTAAAGGAGGAAAAAAAGGAAGGACACTGTATTTAGTCAATCCAGAGAAGGAAATTAAGAGTGTTGTGATGAGAATTTGGTGTGGCCCATTGGCTCCGCCCAATGACGGTATCGATACCATCCAAATGCCCTCCTCTTTTCCTACCACTTCTTAACATGCCGTACCTTCACCATGTGCTTATTCCTCTTGTACATTCCCATTTCTACCTGTTGGGACAGTTTTCTGGATCCATTTACGGGTAGGCACCTTTAAGTGTACATTGTATCCAAATCAATCTTGCAACTTTTCCCACATAACAATACAACTGAAGAAAACAATATTTCTGAGACTCTATGAATAACTTCAGTGTGTCACTGGATGAAGGCAGGACAGGATGACCAAATTTGCTGGCTGGAATTCTTCAGAAACTTGTCTGCTCCCGTCTTCGTTACAGCTGAGGTGAAGAACACGATCATTGCTGAACCCAGGGTCTGCTCTCGCGCCCCATTCAGGCTTGGCCACTGACTGTGACCTTGGATAAGCCCTTTGACCTCTGTGTGCCTGAACTTCTTCTTCTGTAAAATGGTGACAGTCCCTGCCCCTCCCTACCTCAGAAACATGTTGTGAGAATAAATGAGGTAACATGTAAAACAGAGAAAGCAAGAAACAGGCAAAATAATAGAAAGCTTAGACTTGTCCCCAAAATATGCACATCTGAAATAACTGTTTTCATAAAACGGCTGATATAAGGAATGGGAAACCATGTTAATAAAAACTCTGATTGTTTTTAAATTGTCTCCACTTCTATTTATACCGCACAGCCCTTCCAGATCACTTAAACCGTCCGGAATGGTGCCGACCAAGGCACCTCTCATTGTTCCTACCCCCAAACATGAACTTCCCTTGTTTTCTACTCAGAAGACACAATTATCTCTTTGGAATCTTGGCCCACACAAATACAGGTTGAATGATTCACTCCAGTTGTCTCCATTAGTTCATGAGATTTTATACTTGGGGATAATGATACGGATACGGAGAAATATTACAGAATCAACGGCCTTGGCCTGGCGCTTGGCAATTGGAAGGTGGTTTTCACACGTCTTGCCTTAGTCCATATTGAGAAGTTTCAAGTGAAGATTGCTTTGTTTGCTCTTATCCGCCCATCCCCCACCCCAATGTCAATGGAGTCACAGTTTTAAAGTTGGTGAATTTCACAGGATTTAAACACATACAGCTCATTCACAGGAACAGGACGACCTCTCTTTAGCATCTTGTTGTGGCCAAGCTTCCGGAGTGAGTGATTTATGCTCCTCCTCTGGAATCCACGTCATCTATTCTCAGTGAACCTCTGCAAAGCGTTTGCTGCACGTCATCCTCTCCTTCCAGAAGGCTTTCCTTAGCTGCTTTCCCTGAGCTTCCACTCTTGTTATTTTCTTTCCAACAGTTTTTTTTTTTTTTCCAGTGAAATCTCCACCTCTCACATCTAGAGGTACCTCCATGCATGCTCTGTTCTTGGTTTCACTGTGCGCTTCTCTCTTGCAAATCTCATCCACCCTCATTATTCCACCCATTAACTCAATGAAGATAAGGTTTTCAAATCCACATTGGCAGTGCCTGATCTCTCCTGTGCTACTTCTTCCCCTTGATGTCCTGTAACAACCTCAGATACAAATGTGCTAAAAAGTGTAATCAATGCTCTTTTCCCCTGGAGTAATTCCCCTCCTTTATTACCTATCTCTGACACAACTGTCCTCTGTCCCCATGTATTTAAAAATCAACTTAGTTACTTGTAACTCTTGTACTTTCTTTGCCTTTACTACCCCCATAACCAATTTTCAAGTTTTGTAAATTCAGTTTCAGAAAAATCTTTTAAACACTTCCCTTCCTCCCATTTTAGTTCTTACTTCAAGATTCTATTTATTGGTACTTGGTTTCCCCAGTGTATTAAGGGTTTTGTGTTCTTGAAACTAATGTCTTTTCCAACCATTCCATCCTACCTCCTTCTTTCTTTTTTCCTCCCCTCTCTGCCTGCCTTCCATTTCTCCCTCCCTCCCTCCTTCCTTTATTTCTTACTTCTTTTCTCCTTCCAGTAGCATTGATAAGCATGTTCTGTGTGCTAGGCATAACGTTAGGCACTGGCAAATAAAAAGACAAATAAAACAAATGGATTCCTTTCTGTCAGAGACCTTCTAGAAGTAGCTTACTTAACACCTTCCTGAGCAAAACTAAAAGGCGCTCACCAGACAAGCACAGAATCGAGTTCATACTACTTTCCTAGCATTCAGTACTTCTGTTCCACCACTACCACATTTCAAAAATGATTTCATCTCAACCTATTTTTGAGGTCACTTATTTTTTCTTACAACCCACATAATTTTCGCTTATTCAAAAGATTAGCCCCACTATCTGCCTTACAAATTCAATGACTCAAAATACTGATTAGCAATTTCAGACTGAAATGTATAAATCTATTGTTTCAAGAGGGAAGGAGAAGAAAATTATATTTAATAATTTTAGAATCTGAACCTTTTCTCAAAGGTCAGGACCTGTAAATATAAAAGTAAATATATACCCATATCACTTGTGAATGATAATAAATCATAATGCAAATTTTTAATTTATACATTGCTTTTCTCCTGAGCATTTCTTTTAATGATTATGGTCAAGAAAACCTATAAGAAAATGGAATTACCCATGCTCCCATGATACCTTGCATTCTTCCCTAGTGACCCCATCTTTACATGTCTCAATCCTACAGATCTTTTAAATTCCAGGTCAAAAGTCTAATGAAAAAATCCACTGTGCTCCAACATGCCCCACTAAATTTCCACATTTCAATGTTATTGTTTAAATATATTTTATTGGTTATGCTATTACAGCTGTCCTATTTTTTTCTCCCTTTTATTCTTCTCCACCCTGTACCCCCCATTGTATTTTTAGCATGGACTTTTTAGACACACTTAAGAAATGCATATATTTAAAAAATTATATTTTTAACTCTTAGGTAATATTCCATAAATACCATGAAGCTGTTATATAATGATCTCCTAAAACAAAGGTTATCACAGTTTATGCTTCCTTTATTGGTATTGCCAAGGAGCAAGGCATACAGAAAGAGATAAAATTTAATGCTTAAGGATAACATATTCTACATTTTTGAAATTTAATATGGACTTCAAAACAATAATAGCCCTGGTTGGCATGGCTCATTTGGTTGAGTCATCCTACAAAGCAAAAGGTTACTGGTTCGATTCTGGGTCAGGGCACTTGCATGATCTGCAGGCCCAGTCCCCTGTTGGGGCACATGCAAGAGGCAACCAGTCCATGTTTCTCTCACACATCAATGTTTCTCTCCCTCACTTTCTCCCTCCTTTCCCCTCTCCCTAAAAATAAATACATAAAATCTTTTTTTTTTTTTTAAGAGAACAATCAAATTGAGCAGGTCAGTTAGTTTCTGGAGAAAAGTCCAAGTGTCATAATCCTACTCTCTATGACAGAGTGACATGATCTCAAGAATCATGTACGTTAGTCTCTGCTGATTTAAAGGTTCAGAGAAAGAACAACTACCGAACCAAGGTTTCTGCATGAAATGCTGTGCAAGGTTCTATAAGAATTTATTTATAGAAAAGAAAAATACAAATTTTATTCCACTGACCCACTGCGGTTATTATGCAACAAATGTGGATAGAGTGTGAGTATTAAAAATTAAGCTAACCAGTGGCTTTTGTCCAGTGACTAAAGTTTGGAAGAAAGGTTTCTAAAATTATAAAGATCCAGAGATTACCACCAGCACTTCATCCCACTTAGACAACCCACACCTGCTGAATGATCAGCAGACCTTCAGACTCAGTTTACCAAATCCTTACTCACTCCCTGTTCTGTGTGTGTGAGGGTGTGTCTCTTGCCTGGTTAGATCAGCGTAACTGTGTTGAGTACCATCAGCTGGCATATGTGTAAAAGTAATAGGTGTTTAGGAACCAGGGACAAGAATGGATGTCCCGAAAGGATGTCTCCACAAGGTAGCTTTTCTTTACCAATCGGTAAGAAAAACTAAACTTCTGAAAAATGTGCACACACACACAAAATATAACCTTCAGTGCCATTTTGGCATAACCTTCCCCCCATTTGCAATACCTTAGTTCAACAATTTTCAATCGGTGTGCCACAAGAATTTTTAAAACACTGACCTCTTTTCCCTTAGATTGTTAAATGAAAACATGGCAACAGCCAACACAGCAACTGCCATCTGTCGTGACTGAATCAAAAGCACACGTATGTTTTGTCAGATCACAAAAAAATATATTTACTGGTATGCCGCAGAAATTTGGTAATGAGATTATGTGTGTCATGAGATAAAAAAGTTTGAAAATTGTTGCCTTAGCTCATAAATTCATAACATGATCTGTACATGCAACCAAACCATTAATTAAATTCTGGAAAATTAAATATTTCTTCTAAAATATATTATTGATTACACCGTTACAGTGATCCCATTTTTCCCCCCTTTATTCCCCTCTGCTCTGCACCCCTCCCACCAGCATTCCAACCCCCACCCTTAGTTCATGTCCATGGGTCGTGCATAAAAGTTCTTTGGCTTCTCTATGTTAAAAGCCAGGGTAAAGCAGACATGAGTAGAATCTTACAGAATGTCTAACTCAACTTTAGTGAGATGATTAACTAATGAATTGAGGTAATATCCCCCCCAACTTTATCAGCCTATCAGCAAAAAGTCTAAATCTACTCTGAAAAAAGATAGCATTATCAAAAATTTAGAAAATATGGTATTCAACTAAAAATATTAGGTATACCTAGAAACAGGCATACACACAGCACATGCAGATATACTATAAACACAGACAAACAATAAAGACAACAAAAACAAGTAATAGAAAAAGGCTTAAGGTTACCGCTGTTAGAACTTATTTTTTCTGTTCATTTTATTTTAAGTAGATTTTACTGATTATACTATTACAGTAGTTCCATTTTTTTCTCCCCTTTATTTGACTCCACTCTGTACCCCACCTCCCACCAGCATTCCCCACCCCCCTTTGTTCATGTCCATGGGCCATACTTATAAGTTTTTTGGCTACCCCATTTCCTATATCATTCGGAACTTCCCCCTGTCTATTTTGTACCCACCATTTACACTTCTTACTCTCTGTATCTTTTGCCTCATTCTCCTCTTCCCCTTCCCTGATCATAACCCTCCATGTGATCACCGTTTCTGTGATTCTGTTCCTGTTGTTGTTTGCTTAGTTTATTTTTGCTTTTGTGATTTTTTTAAGTTCAGTTGTTGATAGTTGTGAATTTGTTGTCATTTTACTGTTCATATTTTTTACCTTTTTCTTAGATAAGTATCTTTAACATTGCATATAATAAGGGCTTGGTGATGATGAACTCCTTTAACTTGACCTTATCTGGGAAGCACTTTATCTGCCCTTCCATTCTAAATGATAGCTTCGCTGCATACAGTGATCTAGGTTGTAGGCCCTTGCCTTTCATGACTTTGAATACTTCTTTCCAGTACATTTTTGCCTGCAGGGTTTCTCTGGAGAAATCAGCTGATAGTCCTATGGGAATGCCTTCGTAGAAAACTGACTCCTTTTCTCTTGCTAATTTTAAGATTTTCTCTTTATATTTAATCTTGGCTAATGTAATTAAGATGAGTCTTGGTGTGTGCTTCCTTGGAGACTCTCTGAGTTTCCTGGACTTTCTGGAAATATATTTCCTTTGCCAAGTTGAGGAAGTTCTCCTTCATTATTTTTTCAAATAAGTTTTTAATTTCTTGCTCTTCTTCTTCTTCTGACACCCCTATGATTCAGACACTGGAACATTTAAAGTTTTCCCAGAGGTTCCTAAGCCTCTTCATTTTTCTGAGTTCTTGTTTTTTCATTCTGTCCTGGTTAAATGTTTCTTTCTTCCTTCTGCTCCAAATTTTTTATTTGAGTCCTGGTTTCCTTCCTTCATGGTTGGCCCCCTGTCTTTTTCCCTTTACTTCATTTTTCATAGCTTTCACTTTTTCCTCTATTTTGCAACCATACTCAACCATTTCTGTGAGCATCCTGATTACCAATGTTTTGAACTCTGTATCTGATAGGTTGGCTATCTCTTCATCACTTAGTTCTATTTTTAGAGCTTTGATCTGTTTTTTCACTTGGGCCATATTTTTTTGTCTTGATGCACCAGTTATGTTGTAAGGGGCGGAGCCTTAGGTGTTCACAGGGCAACCCACAAGGAAGCCATTCCATATTTTCCCTACCAGAGCATCTCTGTCCTAATTTTTTAATTTAAATAATTTTATTGTTTATTCTGTTATGGTTGTCCCAATTTTCCCCTTTTGTACCATTTTTAAATGGAGATCTCTAAATTTTATCTTCTTCAATTTTACATAAAAATATAAATTTAATTTCATAGAACATGAACAAAATCTAAAAGAAATACAATACCACTTCTGACTTGTTAACACCACTGATAAGTAATGATGGGTTCTTGCAAATTAATAGTAAATATAACAGCTATTAACAAATAGCCTTTCCTGAATCAATTATAATTAGCTCATTTCATAGTAGGTAAATTCATAAAAATAATTACTATTTTTTATCACTCACTACGTTCCAGGCACCAGGCAAAGCAGATAATATTCATTACTGTACTTAATCCTCACAAAACCTTATAATGCAGGTGCCATGAGAATCCCACATTATAAATGAAGAAACAAAGTTATAGAGGTTAAGCAACTTCTCCATGTCACACGGCATGTAAGGAGCAGAGTTGAGACCTGGATCCAGGCTTCTCTGACTCCAATTTTGTAATTACTATACTACACTGCCTAATAAGCAACTGGGAAAAGCATATAAAAGCTTGAAAAATGCTCAATGTTATGGTAGTATTATATCATGTATATAATTGTTTTAGTCAGAAGTAATCCATTCAAATGAAATGTATTATGGTCCTTTTTATGACAAGATAATGCTAATGGAAATACACCAGCATTCTAAATGACCTACCATATATTCTTACAGTAGGGATTTTTTAAAAAAACCTACATATCATTTATAACCAAGAAAAGATATAATTGCACATGGTATCTAAGAGAGAATAAATTTACTTGTAGTACTCAGGGAGCTCTAGCTACACAGACACTGATTTACTACTTAGAGTGTAAAACATTGGGATTCTAGAGAAGAAAACCTTACTACTGTGGGTTCCATCACTAAGCCCATTTTTATGATTTATTTAACAAGTGTTTAAACTGTAAGGATGATTTTGATCATTAAGGCAACTGTGTATTTGCTGGAAGTAAAAAACTTCTGAGAAAGCAAGGAAAGAAGTCTACGTTAAATGTCCACGTTTGTAGTTTGTCTGGTATTCAACATCCATTTTACATGTGATGATGTAATGTTAGGTCTGGATGCTGGAGAACAGATTCGAGACCATCCTACAATTAATCAATTGATTTTCACCTTCCCTTTTTAAAAATTTGAAGCACAATTTGTGATCTGAAATTATCAGACTTTTTGGCAATATAAGCAACCATCACTTATCACAAGCAGTGCAAAAATTAATTGCATGTGGTAGACATTCATGTAATACATCTAGAGATTTGGCAGACCTCTGTCTCTAGACTGGAAACCACTTAGGTGATGAGCCAGTGGGCCAAGCTAAGCTGACTCTTCTCACCCCATTCTTCCTGCAAAGCCTAAAAAGATTCTTTGTTTCTGTTTTTTACATTATATTTCTCTTTCTCATCTGCTTAAGTAATATAGCTCTTATGTTTATTTGTCCAAGAAAATATGTCCCAGATTTTTTATAACAGTTTAGTAATTCACACTAATAAATGTTTTCTTTAAGACACATTCCTATCTCTACACCGAAATTCGAATCCCAAAGGTAAGCTTATTAAGAACAAAGTAAACTTGATCAGAAGTACACTAACTGAATTTATTAGTAAAAATTCAATTTATTGATACAAATGAATTTCAAACAAAAATTTAGCATGTATATTTTTTTCAGGGCTTGACTTAGCGATTTAGCCATTCATTTAATACAGTCAGTCTAACTACACTTTTATATCAGACACACTTCCTTTGATAGAAAATGTTAGGTTAAAGCCATTTAAAAAAATTATATTCTAAGCCCTAAAGGATAAACATTTATCCAGTAAGACAGAAGGATAAAGATTTTAATGGCATCTTGCTTTAGGATTCAAAATAAATAAGGCAAAGATGAGTTTCCATCTTCTTAAGACTAAATTACGGAGATTAAAATATATAAACACAAAATGAATGTGTTCCATTTGCATATTATATTTCGCTCTTAAAGTTGATATTGAAGATTAAGGGTCAGCATTTAATCCCCACTATCCTAATCCCTAAAATTACAAAGACAGGCATAAGTGCATGTCGGCCGCACTAAATTACCTTGAAAGAAAGCAAATTCCAGATGAAAAGGGGAGCATATTTATATTACGGTGATTTAAAATCTGTCGCCTAAACACATCTTCTCTCCTTGATCCATTGACCTAAATTGCACACTAAAAGCTTGTTTGTCTGCAAATGGGCAGCTAACACTTTGAGACAATCCAGAGATTCTTCACTTATGCAGACTCATGCCAACAATTTTTCTGACTACAATAAACACTGTCTTGTTCATATTCCACAGAAACAGGAATTGTGTTATAAAACAGAAGACTTTCTTTGCATTGTTAAAACCATTTCCTGGGTAGTTAATTATGCATTGAGATTTTTTATCAAGAATCCTCACTTTATGTAGAAGTTCCAATCATCTTAAAAAGGAGACTACGGTGCAAATGATGCAGTAATAGTCAGCATTTCAGGGCCCACCCCCTGCTGCCAGGGTAGGTACCAAAGCAGACTAATGAAAGCTGCAAAAATTATAATTAATTGTCATTCCAAAGAAATCATTCTGCCCTAATCAACTGCCTATCAAATGTCAGTGCAAATTATACTAAAGAAAAAATTATGAGGCCAGGGTTACAGAGTAAAATTTTTCATATACCGTATCAGAGTGAAGAATGTCTGTGTGGGAATTACTTTTAATGAAAAACAAATTACAATTACTGGACTAAATGAACCATCTGCTTTTTTTTTTGTTTGTTTTCTTGGCCTCGCTGGTGCGGAAGGCAATGCCAGTTTAATTCCCATCCAAGATGGCAGGCGGCCTCCTCACCAGGCTCTCATGTCCCTAATGTTTGCACAGAAAATCTGTAACAGATGTTTTCAATTTTAAGAAGAGGAGAAGTATATTTTATAAATATGTTCTAAACATTAAAGACTGGCGTTTATAATAATAAGGTACGTGCCATTTTTAGACTAGAGAGCCCCAATGACTAAGTACTCCTAAGCCCTAAATTAGCACATAAAGTATTCATAGACCAATACCAATAAAAACAAGTCCTGATGTACTTTATTAAACATTTCATTCAAGTAAATGTGTTTTGTCTCTATCCTCTAATAGGTGATCATTTGTTTCCAAGGAGCATGCATGAGGACATTCAATAATGACATCTATTATCAAACCTTTACTGAAAGGTTTAAGTGGTTAGCTGGATACATCATCTGGCACGGGCATAAAACATAAAAAATGGAAAATTGGTCTCTTATTAGCATGTGTCTCATATTAGCTGGGCTTTCTCTGCTGGGGTTTAGAGACCATGGTACTATACAGCACTTGGAAGACTGACTTCTACCAGGGCCATTTACTAAAAGGAAAATCCAACTCAGGCATGCTCTTCTTAAAAGAGAGGGTACAGCATGTGACCATATCTTAGCACAATGCAAAAGGAGAGTTCACTAACATTAATGAATATTTTTGTTCTTCATACTGCTACTTGAGCCACTCACAAGTCGCACTGACACAAAGCTGCCATGAAAACATGTTTTAAAATAGTCCTTTAACATCTGTTACTAAATTTCTTGTCTCCTTGAAATGAAAGGTGTTATCCTGACAGCCCCCAGGCTGCAGGCCTCCATGGACCCACTGTGCACGCACAGCATGGACGGAGGCCTGGGGCGGGTGGGCTTCTTTCTAGCACAGTGTCTAAGCCCAGGCTTGTGCAATCAGCTGAGGGAGAGCTCAGCTTTCCGAGGCACCCAGTCCTTGGTTTCTCTGCTGAGATACCCCCAAAGGAAATAACTATGAGTCGTAATCAACTATGATCATTTTATCCTCAAAGAGAAAAAGCAACTAGAACTCTATCTTTTCCTGCTGTTCCTAGCAGTGTTTCACTTTCATTTTAATGTAAAGCTTCGCACAATGCTATTTTTCCCATCTCCTGACAATCACTGGAAATCCAGGTCCCTTTCTGCAATTAAAAAACAAAAGGCAATTGTATTAGATAATTTCATGAGCTAGACACTGAGGAGGATACACGATTCCGGGCCTCTCCCCAGGCTGGATAAATCTCTGTCTAAATACTCTGCTTTGAGTGGGTATTTAAGTCTCATCTACAGTGGGAACCGAATGGGCTTCTTTAGAAAAGCAGCTTCTATGCCAGAGTCCACTCAGTGCGGTGGTGTCTGCTTTGAAGATTATTTTAATCTCCCCCCATCCTTGTTCTGAAAAGCAAGAATGAAAAAAAAAAATGACAGCTCCATTACTAGAAATGCAGCCTCAGAAATAGACTAATGAGGAATTCTCCAAAGGTATATACTGTTGGAGGCACAACCACATTTTTGAAAACCCTTCCTTAGTTTTGCAATTACATTTTATGACATGAAGTCTGGCTTTAAAAATGCTGCTTTTCACATTTACCTCGGTTTTATTTTACATTTTGATCAATTGAAATAAACTAAGGCATTACCATTGTGTTTCATTTCTTTAAGTTTTAGTCTGCGTTTATAGCCAATTTAGGGGCTACAAAGCAAGGCTTTGTAAGGATTCCAAGGGAATGTTTAATTTTAGGTAAAAATAGTTTTCCCTCAAAATATACATGACACTGATGACATAGCTGTTTCATTATTTTTAAACTACATTTTGAATTTATAAAAGAATAGGAATATTAATAATTTAACAACTAGCACTCCTTTAACACATATATGCTTAGATGTTCCATAAGCAGATTACCCTTCTAAAAAGTAAGACAGTTTTGAAAAAAGAAAGTCATTCCATCTGAATATATGCCTGTATTAACTCATTCGTACTGATGACGTACATAATAGTACTTTGATAAAGGAATTCAACTCACAAAATACTCCTTTACAAAAAAACAGTACCTGATAATTTATTAGGAGCTATACGACATATTTTACCATTTACGAAAAATTGATCATAGGTGTGGTGCCTACAACTATCACACTGTGTAAAAATTAGGTTTCATATTCCATTTGAAAGATGCTAGCCAAAATGAGTAATTCTGGTGTCAGCATCCCTTCCTTTAATTTAGAAACACATATAGATACTAATCTGGTTATGCAGTGAGAAAGCACTGTTCTATTTCACTGATACTGAAAATGCAAAACAACAGGCTTATTTACTTTCGAAACTCAGGATTCTCTCACTTATATCTGCAATGAAATGTTTGCGGACACCTATAGATCAGGGATAGAATGGGAGAGAAGTAAGGGCAGCCCGCCTGGTCCCTCAAACCCACGGACTCGTTGGCCTTGTGCTGCTTTTACTAACATCTGGGTCAGTTTCCCATTGCTGGAAAGTAAGTGTCTCAATAGTACTGGCTTAGTTGTACCTTGGGGAGGAAACAAGCAACCCTCTTCTGACTCAGAGGGTGGGCTTCTTTCCCGCTCCCTACCTCCAAACTTGACACCCACCCATCCAGATCTTGCAAGGCTCCACCCAGTCGCTGTCTTCTTCTTGACTGCTCACTTAACCATACTCTCCTGCACTAAGCCAAAGATCTTACCACATTGTAGCTCTTCATGTCCACTCTCCAGGATGCTTGTCCTTTAATCTATACAGCCTTAGAATCTTACAAGAGACATGGACGCACTTCTCGGAGGGGAAATGCACAGTTTCGGTAGGAGATTCACCCTCCACAGCTTTCTGAAGCTCACTTATGAATGCCCCAGGGGTCCATGGATTGATAATGTCAGCCTTCAAGGGAAAAGTTTAGTAGTCAAAAACAATAGTTGAGAGCATACCCTCCAGGCAGACAAGGCTGGGCTCATGTCCCAGCTCCTCACTATATGTAGGACCCTGGGAAAGACACCTTGCCTGTGGCCCACTTCCTAATCTATATGAGTGCATTGATAACTGCAGGTATCTCCCTGGCCTGTAATGAGGACTGGACAATACAGTGAACATAGAATTTCAGTTATTTCATAGTGAATCAAAATGTAGAACATTTTTATTCAGTGTATTAGTTGTTCATGTTTATCTACTTTCATCCCCAGTCAAGGACCATGTGTTAATTCAATTTGCACATCCCAAGATATCTTAGAAAGTAGCTTTGAAGTATGGTATTGAGTCAAAACTCTTTTTCAAAAAACTTAAGAATGTGTGCAACAGCATATTATATATTCCAGGTTTGCAGAATCGATGAGTTTGCTTGAGAGTTTTAAGCTATTCCGTCATTATCTATTTGTACGCGTGGTCACAAAGCATTCCACTGGCCACAACTAAATGAGATCTCTCTTTAAAAATAATGCACATAGACTTCTTTGGGGGATGGTTTTCACACGGGCTGCCTGGGAGGAGACTCCTCAAGGTCTCCTTTATCCTTACAATTCCAAGATGAAATATTTTTTTCCAGAATCTTCTAACTCAATTATTCCAGAGCTAAATTACGTTTTATTAGCAAGTAGAAAAACAAACACACACCAAGTCCTGCTCTGTCATTTTGAAATTTGTTTCCTCTCAGTTACATGAAAGGATTTCTAGTTCTTTCTGACACACAGCACAAAAAGGCACATGCTCCACGTCCCTTTATTATTCCACAGACTTCAGTAAATTCTGCTTCTATTCTTCTTCCTTCGAGATTTATTAATACCAGCTTTTAGTCATCTGTAAAGCCATCCATGCTGGCTGCAAGCATTCCTGTTACCCCGGTCTGGAGCTTTTCAATCTGTTATATGTCTTTTGGGGTGAAAGGTTCACGTCTATAATATTTCTGTTTTGTTCATGCTGATGCAATAGAATTTTATAACATACAACAAAGAACTGGAATCTTAGCAAGAGCATATGTAAAAGCATGTCGGGAGGAAAGGGCAATCCGAGGACCGCTGGTGGAGACAGAGTGAAGAAGGGGCCTCATCCTGGAGTCATCTGTCCCACGGGAGTGTTTTTCCAATTAATTAGAATACTATGTCACCTGCACCGAACAACAGAAATCATCTTTGCTCTCTAAAACCACGGAAAGCAGATATTTTGCACAAGGAGCAAACAGAAGGGAAGACTGTTGAAGAGCGGCCAGCATCCTGTCCAGTGACCACTCCCCACTTCACGGCCTCTCTCTGTCCCCTACCAGACAGAACCAAAATACCCTCGGAGCAGAACCATTGTTGGAGCCTTAATCCCACCCATTTACTCGCTGGATTTATTTAAGGTCCTATAAAAAGCTAAGCTTCAAAGCACGAGGTATGCGCCATATTTCTCCTCTTGTAACCTTGACATTGGCTATCATTAAATCTATAGGACGGGGGGGGGGGGTTGTGGTAAAGGACAGAAAATGCTTCCCAAAATTCTTCGCAGTTACCTTTTTATTGTGATTGCATTTGTTCTATGAAAATTTTTAAGTAAAAACAAATGCTTTCTGTAATCATACCCCTTAAGAACCACTGGCAAAAGCAGTCTCAGGAAAGGAGGTGAATGAACCCGTGCTTTAGCGTTATATTATCTCTGTCCTTGAAATATTACCTTAGGCAATGAGGTCATATTCATCATCGCAACACTATCCGGAGGTTAAGTCTCTCAAATAAAACTTACTTTTTTCTAAAACCTATGAACTTGGTGAGAAATTATCTAATCCTGAAAACCAGAATCTTTTGTTTCAATAATTAATAGAACTAGTTGTAAATATGAATATTTAAAGAGTCAACACAAAAAGACCTGGATGAGTCAGGGTAATCACTTCCACAGCGATTGGGGGACTTTCTCAGACTGCGTTCTCTGTCACTAATAACCCATTTCCAATCTGTGACTTGGCCAGGGACTCATTTTGATGGTCTAATAGTGTCAGGAGCAAAATGCGATGCATGAGAAAGGCTGATACTGGGGCCTGCACTGACTGAGTGCTGGCTCTTCCTTTTTCATCTCTTGATTAACATGGGGCTGACTTTCCAATTTGTGGATTAACTATACCTTTTACTAGTTCTTTTCCACACGCTGATTTCCTGCCTCTTGGCCATCTCTCAGCTCATTTTCATAACCCCCCCGAGGGCAAAAAGAGAAAATTAAACTCAAACCTATAGAATTTGCTCTAATGAAAGGAAAAGGAAGAGATGGGAAACCTCTGGCTAAGATGAGGTTTGGGGATTTTCATATTTGCCTTGGTTCCAGTTAACCTAGACTCCCAAAATCTTACTTTATATGAAGTAATTCATTCTTCACCTCCGTAAGATGATTTAACCGTGACCATGGTGGGAAAGCTATGACACAAACCAGAACTTTTCATAAAGTTTCTTAAACAAACTATATTTAAGAAGATAAATTAATATACATTTTGAGACACAGATATTCTAAGAGGAAAAAATTGGGGAAAAATACTCAAAGTGTACGTACGCATCTGTTCTCATTTTCAAATTATTGTAATACTTTGTTCAAGAAATACGGTGTAACCGCTTAGAATTTACTAACAGGTTTCTGCCCATTGATAGCTTCTGCTGATAAAAGTACCCCAGTCCAAGTCCCTAAAGGGTTAATGCTGGTGGGTGCGCTGAATTCATAAGCATAATCCTAAACAAGTGAGGTGAAGTTCCATCAGGTCTATTTCAGCATATCAGGGATTACCACTGGCTGTCTAATCCTGCTGAGCCTCCGGGAGGAACATTCTATTGTGTTTGAAATCCCGGCCGAGAAAGAACAGAAGGTTAAATGGGTGCCTTGCTCTGTAATCAAATATCACAGGCACCACTTATCTCTTCAATGAACAACTGACTTAGAAAATCAATTAGGAACCAAATAGATTCTCAGGAATTTTTACTCAGAAAGATGCAAGATTTTTTTTTTTTTACAGGAGTTTGATATGTTTTATAGTAAACACCTACAAATTCTGGAGCTTCAAAAGTACTTTTTCCAGTTTTGAAAATACGTCTGGCCCCATGCTATGGAGGCTTCTGCAATATTTACTTGAGAATCTGGGGCATTTTAGGAATAATGACACTAGGCTGTAGCATAGCTGAGTCATTTACCCAAAGAAAGGAAAAGCCATGCAAAATCATTCCACACAAAACACTGTTAAATCCAAATAAAAGTTTGAAATAATGCAAATACGGGGGTGGGGAGCCAAGTAGGTTTATCGTAAATAATAATACAGAATAAACTGTGTTTTGCATACTCACAAGTGTAAACCTTCTTTTGCCCCACCTTGTATGTGTCATTGTTTTTATTGAGATGATTTAAATCATTTACCTCTTCTGAAATGCATTCTTTTGACAGTATAGCTTTTGTGAAAATATTATGAGAATGAGGGGGAAAAGGCAGCCCCAGCCTCTGGCCTCTTTGTTCCCACAGCAGGAGGCTGCTTTGGGTGTTCTGAAGGTTCCCTCCCTTGTCTCACCACCCCCATCCTCCACGGGTCACTCTGAGTAGATGTCACAGTTCATGCACACAGACAAACAGGCTTACCTGACCAGTCCACCTGACCTTGAACATGCCTAAGATCAAACCTGGTTATTAATATTGGGGAGAAACAAAATGTAATCTTCCAGGCACTGCAGAATTGAGCTACAAATTATGCAGAGGGCACTCCCTGTCAATAGGCAGCCGCATGACGCTAAGGGTTAAAATGTTCACCGGCTCCTGAGCAGGAGTTAAAATATATTTTTTTTTGTTCTGTGAATGCTATTGAGACAAGTTTGCTCAGGGCCTTTATATGCCCAGCTTATCTGTCCTTATACTTCAATTATTTTTGTACTCTTTGCTTTACATGAATTCTTATAAGGTAATCCATTTGCAGACTAAACCAGATATAATTGGAAAAATATTGCCCTTTCATAGTCATGGAAGGTATTTTACAAATGGGATGAAATACTCGTAATACCCTCATTGTAGTTCAATGGGCATATAACTTTAACCCTAGGTTCTCATTCTCTATAATTGTTATTTTCAAAAACTTTCTCTCAGAATATATCCATAATCTAGGCTAAAAGGGGGTAATAAGGAAAATCATTTAAATGCTTAGGCAAATATAAAATGTGCCTCAGTAATAAATGCATTATTCTCTCAAACCACTACTAAAGTTAAAGAGGGAATTTAATCTGATATCCCTTCCATAATTTACACAATCATTTCCATGTTCTCGGATCGCAGACATCCCAATAGGGGAGTTATGTGTCCTTCACAGTAGTATCCACGTTCACAATTCGGACAAAATCTCTGTCACGGGAATATCAGCATTTCCTATAAAAATATACTTAAAAAAATCATCACTAATTTTTTATTTCAGCACAGACCCGAAATCAGGCAACTGTGCAAAATGCACCTCTTTAAATCCTGGGAAGAATTTTGGTCTGCACTTCAAACATACATTGTAAAAAAGCAGTAAAATCTTTCTTTTTCTTTGAAAAAAAAAAAAATATCCTACAAATGTTTGGTTGTCGGCTAATCACCAAACATTTTTTCTTTGGGAATGTATCTGGCTTTATGTATCATAATGGTATATTTTTTGCATAATGAACTGGTCATTAAAGCTCTCGGTGAAGGTACGTTCTAAAGTTTCAGGCCACTGGCAACAGAATTATGTCACCATAAACTGTGCCCCGATCCTTCACCTCATGGCATTTTATATCAGTTGCTTCCTCAAGCAACACAAACACACCAATGCTTTAATTTGTGACATTGCTAACTGCTATTAACAGATTATGACTATGAAGTGTCCTTGTGTTTATGCAGGAGAATGACATGTCTGTCATAGCAGAGGAAAATGCCTGAGGTCACGCAAATATGCAATACTGCAGTACGTGTTTTACTTAAGCACAAACCCCAAAAGGTTTATAGAACACCTGTGTGCACTCCCTGAACCTTATCCCTCCCCCAAAATGTCCAGGGCTCACCCCAGGAGATCAGGAACTCCTGTCTTGCACTCATCTGTAAGTATCGCTAGGTTCAGTATCTGATCAAGCCAATCAAGTTATTAGCAAACCTTGAAACAACTGGTTTGATTTTTTAAGCAAACCACCAGTTATTTTATTAGTCTGACTTACAGACGACGGGGAGTGGGATTGTTTAGTTTGGGAGTTTAGTGGAACACAGGCTGTGTTGCCCGTGGGACTCATATGGTCTGGCCTTGGCATTTGATAATAGATCCACGTTTAAAAATGCAGCTCTTGGAGTCAGTACAGAATTATTTCAAGTTGATCTATAAAAGGCACTTGGGTACAAACTAGACGAAGATCTAGTTTTTAACTTGCAAGTGGTTAAAACAGAATAACTTTTCCAGCATAAGGTGTTATGTCAGGGTAGATTCTCTTGTTCATGAACTTGGGCACCATATTTATTTGCTTTTTTTTTTAGCATTAGCTGTCATGGTGGCTGCCAGTACATCTGCACTACGTGTTATATTCAGGAGAAAAGAAGAGTATGAGAGATCATTAAAAGAAAACTGCCAAATTATAGATTATACAAAACATAGGTCTCTTAAACTGTATCAAGCGATATTCATCCACACATTCATGTCCATATATATGGAGGATAGATAGATAGATAGATAGATAGATAGATAGATAGATAATATGCTGTTATAAAGTAAAATTCCAAAAGCAAACCTCAGAGTATGCCACCTTAGAATAGCAAGAAAATGAAAAATTTCAGAATCATTACAGTGAGCTACAAATGAGCGTACAACCCATCAGGCATGTGGAAGGGAGCTCTCCTGAGACCTATAAGATTCCTGTTTAGAAAATAGACTATGTATCTGCTGCCTGAGGATATCTGTGTACAAGCAGAGCAGATGTCTGCAAAGCAGGATTCCAAAAATTCACCAAAAAACATATTCCTAAAAAAATTCAATCAAGGGGCCTTAGATTTTTTTTTTTTTTTTCTGACTGACTTCTGGAATCAGAAAGCAGTTTCTTAGTCCAACAGTTCACTGAAGGGCCAGACTGTCAACAAAAGAATAGTTGTTTTATACAGAAAGGTTTTCTTTATAAAAGTTTGCCATTTTTCCTACTGTAATGGGTCTTTGTGCGTGTGTGTGTTTATACCTCAAAACATGTGAGACTCTTGTCCTTAGAAGCAAAACAATGGGTAAGACAGAAGATAATGCTTTCTGTGACTTTTGTGAATGAGGCATGCAGCATCGGCCAACCTGAGCAAAGTCCTGGTTTGTGAAAGAAGGGGACTCTCAGAGAACAGAAGACACAGTTTCTGTCTCTGGACATGGGAGGAACAGGCTCTATTGGACCGAGCTTAGTAAAACCCCCACACTCACTATCTGTCATCTCATGGAGTCTTTAGATCTACAGTGACCTTCAAAATCTTCTAGTCCAGTGATCCCCTGGCTGATTGTCAGGATCATCTCTTTAAATGTAAAGATCCCTAGATGCACCCCAGACAGAGGTTGTGGCCTCGAATCCAGTATGTTTTCAGTGGTCAGCTTCGTCTCATCCAGCCTCCCATATCACCTTCTGTGAAAACCCCTGAACTGGACGTGCAGCCATCTCTAGAATGCCTTTTCCCATAAATATTTCATGACTCCCAAAAGTTGGAAAGTGCTTGCATTCTGATAAAATCTCAGTGGTGAATGCCTTTTCTGCACAACAGCCACTATCTGGTGAAGTCAATGCTGCTCAGTCCTGGCTACCCTTCTAGATACCCCAATACAGGGTCTCATTCCAGTTCTTCACTTTGTCTCAAGATGAGAGGAAGACTTGAATTTATACAAGTACCTCTTACTAATGATACAAGTATGTGCTCCAGATTTTTAATAAATTGCTTACATGATTTGTGTACAATAGCAAATAACTAGCTGCCTGCCTAATATGCAATTATGTGTTTAATGTTTGTCTCCTCCACTAAACTATAAGCTCCATCAGAACAAGGCCCATGTCTCACTTACTTGCTGCTCTATCCTTATTCCCTAGTACACGGCCTGGCAGAATGGGCTGTTGATAAATGAGTAAGTGAAATGATCAGTCAAATAAGTACCTAAAGTACAGTTGATGAAGAGATATAGTTCTCTTATTAGCCTTCTTCCTGTTTATAAGAAAACTGCATAAACATATATTTGCAAATTAAAAACCACAACTGGAAAACCAGCAGCCTGATATAGGCGGAGCTACATCAGCAATTTAGATATTTGGTGAGGCTGAGAATAAATTCAGCTCTGAGAACCACGGAAGTGATCATGTTTAGACCAGATCTCAGAGACCGTCAAGCTAATGCTCATTTTCTAATCATCATGGTAACTCAGAACCCATTTCACAGATGAAAAAATTGTGGTGTCAGCCTAAAGGCAAAAGTAAAATTAATGCCAGACACAGAAGCTTTAAACCTTCATTTTTCCACTGTGAACTCCACTTACTACTACTCATTTGCAAATTCACACTTGGCAGACTTGAAAACTGGAATTTAAAAGTGTAGTACACAATTCTTTTTCTGTGGGCAATCTTCTAAGAAAGAATGGGTATTGATGTTAAAACACGTAAAAGGATACACAAATATTCGCTTTATATGCGCTACATTTACTCCTGTTTAATTTGATGAGTATAGTAGCTACATTCCTCTTCAAAGCAAATTTTCAGTTGAAGAGACAAAGTCAAGAAGGGCTTTCCAGGAATGACAAGTCCTGGATATAAGAGTGTGACCATATGCACTTACAGAAATTAAAAAGGAGAGTGTCTTCCCAATAAGAAAAGCTGGACCTATCTATAAGTATGGAAAGCAATGACAAGTAAGTATATGGGCTAACAAGGCTCCAGTAATATTTTCAAAGCTATTTTTCTACCTTAATTAAGATCTACGGAATTCAATGGGGTGGGGATATTTTTTATCTCCACTTACTAATAAATTAACTGAGGCAAAGAAATGCTTGTCAAAAACCACACAAAGATTGACAAAGTCCATTGGACACTTTAAGACAGAAAGTGCCTAACTCTTCTTTTAACATTTTCTTGAGTTAGAGAGGCAGAGAGAGATAGATGGGAATATCTTTCTCTGCTTTTCTCTGAGACATCACCTGCACCCTCCCACCACGCTCCACTCCCAACATACTAATAATGGGAGGGCATCAAAATGTGACACCCACCTTGTCAATGCTTATTAAGCCACTCAGAGTTCAAAGACCTGACTGCTGAACTAGGCAATCTCTGAGTTTCACTGTGTTTCAGCCTCAAGAAAGCAGCTCCAGAGAACCTTTTAGCATGAGATAATATGGGAGTTTATCATGTTTTCTTGCATAATTTCCCCATAAATTTTTTTCATAGCAAAACAGTAAGAGGAAATTCTGCATTGCTATGTTTAATGGTAGGAAGACTGGCAGCCCAACCCTCAACCCCACCCTACCCATGTCAGCAGGCTTTGTGAAGATGGGAAGTCTCTGGAAATTGAAAACTTCAAAGAACAGTTACAGCTCTTGGAATAAAAAAAGGATGATTCCTGAAAGGGCTGTAAATAAAACATTAAGACTATTTTACCAGTGATTAATGTGATCGGACATTAGAATTAAATACCTTTATATTTATACCTACAAAAAGGAAATTATTCTGGTCAGCAAAAAAAGCATCAAGTAATATTTCAGTTTGTATCATCACCATTATGAAAACATGAAACTCATTCTCACAAACATCACATAGGTGGAGAGGAGGAGGCAAAAGAAAGAGAGGATCCAAGTTATGTTATGATTACGCATTATTTTTTGATAATGGGACAGCATCTTTTTTCATGTGGAGACAATAACCACACTCTTTATCAAAGTTTTGTAAGTAAGGAATCTAATTTTTCCCCAAATGCCACAGAAAATCTAAATATTAGCTTTCTAGATGTCACAAAGGAGTAAATATTGCTAAAAAGTATTATGTAAAGTACTAAAAACATCCTTATAAGTTTCTGGAATTCAGAAAAGCTGTTAACAGGGACTATTCAGAAGAAAAAAAATAAAGCACACATTTAAAAATATGATATACTTTCTTCTAAAAACTGGTGAGCTTCCTGAGGACAGGAATTGCCTCAGATAGCCTTTGTATCTGTCTTTCTCACCATTGGGGTTCACCAAAGTTCATTTTTAACAAATGAAGACAAACAAGCATTTGTACAATAATAGAGCAAGATGTGTTTCAGTAAATTTGTTCTAAAATATATCAATTTCTCATTCCTACAAATTCAGTTCATAGGTATTTTTCAAAGAACATAGCATGAATCAAATAAATGACTTACATTCTGATATAAAAAAGAACTACAATCCACATGCTGTAATCACTCATAAGTGATTTTTTCTAATTTGCTAATCCCTACTATCTCCTCCCAAAGTCTTTAAATCTCTATCTATCTCATCATTCCTTGTTTCTTCCTCTCTGGGGGGATACATGTGCTTCTCAGAGGTCAACTAGTACAGTTACACTCATCTCCAAACAAGACCGTCCTTTCCCAGTATCCCCACCCAATGCAGTATCTTCACTGTGACGGTGTCCCTTTTGAGACTACAGTACTGGAACCAGTCCATCTAAGTTCAATCTTCACTCAGTTATCACTGTTACCAGCTACGTGACCCTGAATCAATTAAATAAACTTTCATTGCCTTAGTTTCCCCAACTTCAAAATGGGCATGATAATAGTACCTAGCTGATAGGGTTGTTCTTACAATCAAATGTTACTACATTTAAAGAACTTAGACGATTATCTGTAACTGCTCAACAAATGTTAGTATCATTAATCTTATCACTAAACTTGTAGTCAGAGTAAAGCAGAGATGAATAAAGAGCAATGGGAGAGTAATAAAAATGTGTAATATATTTTTTAAAATTTTATTTAATTTTTTAATTTTTTTAATTTTATTTTAATTGTTCTTGTACAGTTTTTTCTTCATTTTTATGTTTTATTATTTTTTTATTTTAATTGTTGTTCTTGTACACTTTTCTATTTTTTACTCCCATCCCAGCCCACTGCTCCAGCCTGCCCCACCTCCTTCCCATTTCCACCCACCCTAGTTTTTGTCCATGTGTGCTTTATACTTATTCCTGTAAACCCTTCCCTTTTCCCCCCTGAAATTCCCTCCCCTCTCCTCTGGTCACTGTCAGCCTGTTCTCAATTTCAGTGCCATTGGTTGTATTTTGCTTGCTTGTTTGTTTTATTGTTTAGGTTCCTGTTAAAGGTGAGATCATATGCTATTTGTCTTTCCCCGCCTGGCTTATTTTGCTTAGCATAATGCTTTCCAGTTCCATCCACGCTGTTGTGAAGGGTAGGAGCTCCTTCTTTCTTTCTCCTGCATAGAATTCCATTGTGTAAATGCACCATAGTTTTTTGATCCATTCATTTACTGATGGGCACCTGGGTTGCTTCCAACACTTGGCTATTATAAATTGTGATGCTATGAACATTGGGGTGCATAGGTTCTTTTGGACTGGTGTTTCAGGGTTCTTAGGATATAATCCTAGCAGTGGAATTGCTGGGTCAAAAGGAAGTTCCATTTTTAGTTTTCTTAGGAAATTCCATACTGCTTTCCATAGTGGTTGTACCAGTCTGCATTCCCACCAACAGTGCACTAGGGTCCCCTTTTCTCCACAACCTCTCCAACACTTGTTGTTTGTTGCTTTGTTTATGATGGCCATTCTGACTGGTGTGAAGTGGTACCTCACTGTGGTTTTAATTTGCATCTCTCTGATAGCTAGTGTACTGAGCATCTTTTCATGTGTCTCTGGATCCTCTGTATGTCCTCCTTGGAGAAGTGTCTGTTCAAGTCCTTTGACCATTTTTTAATTGGGTTGGTCATCGTCTTAGAGTGGAGTAGTGTAAGTTCTTTATATATTTTGGAGATTAAACCCTTGTCTGAGGTATCATTGGCAAATATGTTTTCCCATATGGTTGGTTCCCTTTTTATTTTAATACTGCTTTCTTTAGCTGTGCTGAAGCTTTTTATTTTGATGAGATCCCATTTGTTTATTCTTTCCTTTATGTCCATTGCTTTAGGGGACATATCAGTAAAAATGTTGCTGCGTGAAATATCTGAGATTTTCCTGCCTATGTTCTCCTCTAGGACTTTAATGGTGTCACGGTTTATATTTAAATCTTTTATCCACCTTGAATTCATTTTTGTGTATGGTGTAAGTTGGTGCTTGAGTTTCATTTTTTTTGCATGTAGCTGTCCAGTTCTCCCAACACCACTTGTTGAAGAGGCTATTTTTACTCCATTTTATGTTGCTGCCCCCTTTGTTGAATATTAATTGACCATAGAGACTTGGGTTTATTTCTGGGCTCTCCATTCTGTTCCACTGGTCCATGTGTGTGTCTTTATGCCAGTACCAGGCTGTTTTGATTACAGTGGCCTTGTAATACAGTTTGGTATCAGGTATTGTGATCCCTCCTACTTTGCTCTTCTTTCTCAAAATTGCAGCAGTTATTTGGGGTCATTTATGGTTCCATATAAATTTCTGAAGTGTTTGTTCTATGTCTGTGAAATATGCCATTGGTACTTTAATAGGTATTGCATTGAATCTGTAAATTGCTTTGGGTAGTATGGACATTTTGATGATGTTCATTCTTCCAGTCCATGAACATGGTATAAGCTTCCACTTGTTTGTGCCTTCCTTGATTTCTTTCTTTAGTGTTGTATAGTTTTCTGCATACAGGTCTTTTCTTCTTTGATTAGGTTTATTCCTAGGTATTTTATTTTTCTTTTTGCTATATCAAATGGGATTTTTTTCTTGATTTCTGCTTCTGCTGTTTCATTGTTGGTATATAAAAATGCCTTTGATTTCTGGATATTGACTTTGTATCCAGCTGTTTGGCCAAATTCATTCATTAGGCCAAGCAGCTTTTTGGCCGAGTCTATAGGATTTTCTATGTACACTATCATGTCATCTGCAAACAATGATAGTTTTATTTCCTCATTTCCAATTTGGATGCCTTTTATTTCCTTTTCTTGTCTAATCGCTGTGGCTAAGACTTCCAATACTATATTGAATAGAAGTGGTGAAAGTGGACAACATTGTCCTGTTCCTGATCTTAGTGGGAAAGATTTTAGTTTTTGCCCATTGAGTATGATGTTGGCTGTAGGCCTCTCATATATGGCCTTTATTATGTTGAGGAATGCTCCCTCTATTCCCACTTTGCTGAGTGTTTTTATCATAAATGGGTGTTGTACCTTATCAAATGCTTTTTCCGTATCTATTGGTATGATCATGTGATTTTTGTCTTTGGTTTTGTTTATGTGATGTATTACATTTACTGATTTGCGAATATTGAACCATCCTTGCATCCCTGGGATGAATCCCACTTGGTCATGGTGTATGATCTTTTTAATGTATTGTTGAATGCAGTTTGCCAATATTTTGTTGAGGATTTTAGCATCTATGTTCATTAGCGATTTGGGCCTGAAATTTCCTTTCTTTGTTGTGTCTTTATCTGGTTTTGGGATTAGGATGATGCTGGCTTCATAAAAAGATTTTGGGAGTCTTCCATCATTTTGGATTTTTTGGAATAGTCTGTGAAGGTTAGGGGTTAGCTCTTCCTTAAATGCTTTGTGGAATTCTCCTGTGAAATCATCTGGTCTAGGGCTTGTGTGAATATATATAATATTTCTTAAAGAAAAAGGAAGAGACGCTGACGAGGGATAAAATAAGAATTGACTGGCAGTAATGAGTGTTCAGTTAATACTACTGATTGTCAATCCAGGAATCCCATGCCCAGTTTATACCCAAAAGATATAAAAACTTATCCACATTAAACCGTGTGCACAAATGTTCATAGCACCATTATTTATATCAATCAAAAAGTGGAAACAACCCAAATGCCCATCAGCTGATGAGAGGATAAATAAAATGTAGTTTGTCCATACAATGGAAATTCTGTAACAAAAAGGCATGACGTACTGATACAAGCAATAATTGTGGATGAATCTTGAAAACATTAGGCTAAGTGAAAAAGCCAAAGCAGGGTAGGATCAAGGGTGGGCAGTGGGGATGGGTGGGGCAAGGAGTAGTGGTGGGGGGGAAATGGAGACAACTGTACTTGAACAACAATGAAAAGAAATGCCATCAATAAAAATAAAAGTAAAAATAATAATAAAAATAAAGAAAAAAGCCAGTCACAAATGATCACGTAAGGTATGATTCCATTTATATGAAATGTCCAGAATAGGCAAATGCATAGAGACAGAGACAATTAGTGGTTGTCTGGGATGTGATTACTAAGGTGAGGAGGTGGGCTTAATGGCAAAGGATTTTGGGGGGTATGTTGAGGATGTTCTAAAATCGATTGTGGTAACAGTTACATATTACTATGAATATGAAAAAAATTAGTTGCATGCTTAAAATGGGTGACTTGCATGCTGTATGAATTACATCTCAATATACTGCAAAAAAAAAAAAAAAAAAAAAAAAAGCAGCAGCAGCAGCTAGGCTGAAGACAATGGCTTCGATACTCATTGCACTCTCCACATTGTAGATTTTGTAGCATATAACTTTAGTTTCTCTAGTATTTACAACTGATTTTTTGACACTTTTAGTCTCATTGTCCTATATAATTTCATGCTTAATTATTGAGATTACTGACTTATTCCATCATTTTCCCACTACGAACATTTGACAGTGGATCACTTTAAGAAGATACTGTTCTGGTACCTAATTCCCTGAATTTGAAGGCTCCTTCTGGATCTAAGTATCTTGTGGTATCTGTTGTGACTTTTAGACAAAGAAGAGAATAGAGTACTGATTAGGTTGACATTAATTTGAGAAAACCTTGGCTTTTAAGGATACTTTCAAAAAGACTCAGTGCTGAAGCATTTGGAAAAAAAAAAAAAAAAAAAACCCTGCTCCAAAGGTGGGATGTGGACCTGCCTTTTGTTAGAGTAAAAAGACTTAATGTGGTCCCACAATGTCTGAGACCATTTGCTTTTTGGAGAACTTGTCACTTTTACCAAATCATACCCTGTTCCCTGAACCTTTGATTAGTCATGTGTACATTCAGAACTGATTTTAGTGCTTGTTGATGAGTCTTGCACAACATCATCAAAGGTTTATTATCTTCTAGGGACTGAGAACACTTACAGCATGCAGGAAGAGATTTCTGTGATCTACTTTAAAACAAAAAGAGGCATTAATGATTAACTCATAATATTCATCCATTTTTTAAAATAAGTCTTCATATAATGTATTCTCTCTCACACACACACGCACGTACACACACACACTCACACACAATTTGCTCCAGGGTTTGAGCAAAATAAGTGTAAGTAGGCCTCTTTGGATGAATACTGAAAACATCACTGGAACACTGGCTTTCTGCTTTTTTAATCACCTAAGACATGGACCCGATAGATCTGCATTCTTCAACACCCACTGACAAAGAATCATGTTGTTCACTTTTTTGAAAAGCATTAGCATACGAAAAGGGGATATTAATTACCAGGTACTTCCATATCAATAGCTTTCCAATAAGTTATCAAGTTCTGTAAGAAGGAATAAAATGACCTAGTACATGCTACAGGAACTTGTGAGTAAATATTATACTTGAGAATGTCTTTTGAAACACATACCTAAATAAATGTTGACAAAATTAAGCAGTTTGGAAGACAGTTTTGCATTTGTGACTTAAAGATGCTACTTGTATCTCTGCCTTAAGAATGAATACTCTAAAAATTAAATAATTCTTCATAAAACCCATTTTAATTCTCTTAAAGAGTTAAGAGAGACAAAGAATGTTTTTCTCTACAGAAAAAAGTTTTTTATTAATTCCTCTTGGATCTATTTTTAAGAAATTTGGTTATGGGACAGGGGAGTGACCTCTCGGGGAACACTCAACATGGAAAACTTGGTACAACAGGTCCATCTAAATGTATTTTTTCACTTACTGAATCTGCTAATAAAATTATAATAAACCCCCAAAAACAATAAAGCAAAACTTGCTTTTAGCCAAATTATTTCTCAAAAGACATTGTGCAGCCTCTGTGAGCGAGTCATGAGGTTCTCACGTGGTAAACAGGAGAAAGTCTGCTCCCTTCTAAAGAGCTGTGCAGTATCAATTTACCCAATAAAATGACTTCTGAAGGCGCATGCTGGTGTTCGTATGATTCCCATTTTGGCATGTTAATCTGATTTCAGAGAATGACACTATTCATTTGGTGTAAAAACTGGGGGTCATTTCTCCCCTCCCTCAGGTCTGATGGACCTTCTCAGACCCTCAGTGCCAGGCTCTGCGCGCTGGAGTTTAAGGGAGAGACCTTGTAAACTGACTCACTTTCGGAGGCTATGACCATTAGACTTGCTACCTGATTTCCCACAATTGAACAGTGAATGATTTTAAGCCCTTGGGACACATGCCAGTGTTGTTCTCGGGCCTGCCAAATGAAGAGTTAGAAAGATTTAAAGTCTTTGAAAGGCACTGCACATTGTAATTATCACAGTGCCCTTGCATGCTTTACACACTCCAGCTATAGGTTTGGGAGCTTCTGTCCTGAGAACAGTCCTGTCATTTCAAAAGTCAGACTATTCTTACTTTCCAATAAAAAAGAAGAAAAAAAATCCTCATTCATGAACATGGCCAACTGCAGCAATGGTGACGATAGGTGATCTTTTGCAGGATTGGGTAGCCAGAATCCAGAAGGCATGATTTCCACAAGCATCTTGAGGTTAAGTCAATGTGAGCAGTTAGAACAAGATTCAGGGCTCTTCATTGGAATCATTAGCAAAATTTTGAGAAAAGAGAAGGAAGTGTATTAGAAACCTATGTTGGAAAGAAAATTCCTGGAACCTGGTACCTAATGGACCCAAGGTTGAAGTGAAAGATAAAAGTTAAATAATAATAATAATAATAATAATTTGTTTTTTTAATCTATAATAATTAGCAAGTGACTAGAACTTCCTCAAGTATTATAAGGATGCCAGGAAAAGGGAAGAGGACATGTGGGGTCTGGGCACAGAACAGGCTGTGCTTGGCTGTTCTGTGTAGTAAGTTAAATGCTTAGGGAGGCACATTCCCCTTTTCAGGTCAGCAGGGTACCATTTAGTACATTACTGCCGAAGTACTCTGCTGACCTGAATGAATTAATGCAGCTTCTAATGGTGCTTAACTTGCCAGCACTGAGAGCCGAGGCACCAGAAGTGATAAATATTCTATTAGTCCTTTCTATTTAATAAACCAAACATCCGAAAATGCCAGTGAAAGGAAGTTCCTTTAAAGTGAAAGAACTGAGTTGTGACAGGAATATTCAGGTGACAATTTTAATCAGCAGTTTCCCTTCTAGCTTGTAGACGGCCCAACGAGTCTAAGCTCATCATTCCGGTTGACGGCACGCAGTCAAGTACGTAGTCCTGTGCGGCCAGCTCTTAGGTTATGTGCCATCTGCAATATCTTTAAGGGAATCTGCTAACTTGGAGGAATAAATATGGGCTCCCAAATGACTAAGCCCTAGACAAAATGTTAGCCTCTGTGCCTCCCATCCTTCCTCTTCCTTTCCCATTCCCTTGTCTTCCTTTCCTCTAGTAGGTCAAAAAGTGTTTTCATTAGCAGAGCTTCAGAACGTAGGCCAGGGCAGAGTTGAGAAGAGAGCGCAGTTAGGACTCCAGCGCAGACTCCTACCATCTGTGAGGGCTGGAGCAAGGCCTGCTGCTCTGAACCTCAGTCTTCACAGGTTGAAATGGGAATAACAACATCTAGCGGTTTGGAACGGTAAAAGAGACAGCGCACACAAAAAGTTTAGCTTATTATGATTATAGTTCCTATAGATGCTCTCTTCAGAAAGTAGCATCATTTAAGAAGGTGATAAATGGATAAGTCAATAGGGCTTCACAGACTATGTAGCATCAGAAGAAGGGATATTTTGGGTAAGATTCTTGCTGATATCTCAAACATCACATATAGATAGTCAATAGACAACTCTAGCTATCAATGAGACTCTTCTATACAAGAACACATAATCACAGCCTGAAAAGTCAATATTTTAAAACTTTAAAAGCTTTCCTCCCAAACCATAGTTAAGCAATACAGTCAAACTTGGCAATAGGTCATTTCTTTCTGACTCAGCCCTGCATTCCACTAATTTTATCAGCAGATATCCAGGTACAAAGAATTCTTCAATGTAACCTTCCTCTATACCACTCCTCAAAAATTGCTTAAAGGGAAAATATAACCCTAACATTTATTCCTTCAGCAACATGGAGAGCAAAGTGTATATTCTATGCTTTCTAATATTTCCAGTAAAAGAAAGGTTTTAGGAGAATCTGAATCAGTAATTTTTGAGTATGGTCTCAATACACTTTTATATTTACATATATACACTTAATATTGTAAGTCTTATAGTCAAGACAACAAAAGTAGGATTCCTTAAAATAAAAAAACTAAAACATTAGTAAAAACTTGCAAAACCAGATAAAGTAAAATGTTGCCACACACAATATTTGTTTCCTGGTATAATACCAGAAGAGGTTGTTATAATAATTATTCTTTAAGCAGAACTCTCACTGATGGTATCATCAACTGAATTTACAAAAGATTCTGTAAGAAACATCTGGTTCTACAAGGGGGGGAGGTGACTGAAGTTATAATCTGATACATTCTACAGTTTTGATCGAGCGGTTTTCTCCTTCGTTTTCTAGGCAATGCTTTAGAAGCCTCACCGTCTTCCATGAAAAACTATGTTCCTGTGTTAACTAATAGAGAAGCTCTATCCTGTCCTCACAGTCCCACCATAACGCCTGTCTGAAGCTGATCACTACAGTCTCGCCACACTGGAGGGCAGTGAGAGTAAGCCGAGATGCACAAGTGACCCAGGAGAGCAGCCGCACTCAGTCTTTTGGCAGATCAACCACTGGTGAAAAAAACCATAGAAGTTTTGATGCCTAGTATAGGGATTCAACCTTTGCCACGACCAATGTCCCTGCCACAGTGGAAGAGCCGAGTGAGTTAGGGCACATTGCCTTGGAGAAGATGGCTCACGTCCTACCGCATCAATGGGACACAACATCCATACGCAGGCATTTTAAAACTCGGCACATAGTACGTGCTCAATAAATGCTTCTGTATTTATCAGGAGTAAAGCTTGGGACATTCTGCAAACAGAACTTTGACCCTGATACCTACATCCATGGCTGTATTCCACTAGGCCACAGAATCTGTGAAGACAGCTCCTCATGGGTGAGAGGGGGCTGTGTCTCCATTGTTGTTCTTCTTTTGAATAAATCATATCATCGTGAGCCTTCATGCAATACACTGATAATTTGGGGAAAAGTGCCTTTTGAGGCTTGAATTATCTGAATAATGAACAAATCTCCACATCTAATTGAACTCAGCCCGAGCATGGGCTCCAGCACAAAACAAACTTGGGAAAGCATTTCCAGTAGAACTCGGGCAGGCCAGATGGTCTGGAAGCAGAAGGCGGTCATTATGCACATCCCGGCTCCTCCTCACTCCACCCCAGGCCAAGACCCTTTCAGCAGCACGAGGCCTGGCTAACATATGACTCTGGCTGCATCACTGCGTGGCATCCCAGGACCCACTGGAACACTTCAGCAATTTTCTACAAGCTCCGCTGACAGGGACAACTAATCTGAAGAAACACACAGGGAGGGAATGCTCATTCTGAGGTAACACCTTAGCCCACGTCACCTAACTGACCTTGGCGTAGGTGAACCACAGGCAATTTACTACTTTTGGTTAAACCATCCCTATACTTCCTAGGCTATAGAATGAGCGCAAGTTAGACAGAAACATAATATAAATCATAAAGTACAAGGTGACATGGCTTTGAAGTGTGGCGAATGGTGGTGCCAATTGTTTATTGCATTTTGGTGGCATGACGTGGTGTATGTGTGTATGCATGGGCGTGTGTTTCTGTCTGCCTGTGTGTGTCTAGAAGGACAGAGAAGCTCATAGGGTGGAACACCGTGCTCCCTAAGGCCCATCCTGACGTAATCACTGCACCCGCATACACAGGAATTCAGCCAGAGGAAGCAGCTCCTTTTAAACAAAATGTACCCTGGGAAGGACCTGAGAGTAATTTAAACCTTTGGATGAACTACTTGGCTTTTATGAAGAGGCTTCTTTCCCCTTAATTACAGGAATGCTAGTTGTCTTGAGGGATTAGATGCGTAATCGTGTAACATACAGAACTTCCATGGAGAAGAGGTCTAGGTGGGATGAAGCAGCAAGGACTTCAGAAAACTGGAGAAGAGGATACTAGTACGAGCCTGACAGTACCAGTCCAGTTAAGGAAAGGCACGTCAGGAGGCCATAGGAGGCTTCCAGTGACCCATTCCACTCTCTCAAGATTTTGTCGAGGTTTGTTAACAATTTCTCTGTCCTGAGATGGATGTAAAAAGTTGCTAATGCCTCGTCTAAAGCAATCTTTCCAGAAATTGCTATCTAGCTATCTATCTATCTAATCATCTATCATCTACCAGATACTTGGATATACAAAATGTAGGCTCATCTTTTTCCTAGTGAAATACAAAGGGGGGTTTGGCTTATCATGTAATGTATTCCTGGCCATGTGAATGCAATGAAAAAGCCCATATTTGTGCTGGAGTCATCGTGTTAGAACACATGGCTGGGCTTCAGCAAATGTCAAGCTTAAAAACAGAAGTGGACCTATTAGACAGGGCTAGCCAATTACATTGTGATCTCAAAACACCCATGATTTATTAGTTGCTATTAGCTAACCAGCTCCTCTGTATTTGATCTGTGTATTTATCCGTCCTGAGTATTATGCAAGCATGTATTGTTCTACTATGGAAACTCTGCCTTGGCTTTTTACATGAGAATGCAATAAAATAACTGGAATTGTGATTACTTTTTAAAATAAATCCTGCAACTGGAATTGAATTTCACACTGCATTTCAACTTTGAAAGGAACATATATTTGAAACTAATACAAAAAGTGCACGATTTTCCATATTCCAGTTAACATTTAGCAGCAGAAAAAAAATAACTTCTGTTTATCTCTGAAAACAGCTTTCTTCATCTAAACAAATGACTAGAATAAGACTGAGAAAAAACTGTTTTGGTTTCTTAGACACACACACATATTCCAATTTCCTTTTGCACAATGACTTTTATGCAAATATTTCCCACACAATCTCCTGACCTCTTTTACCCTCACACTGGGACAATGACAGTTCCGTAATTGCAATGGTACATATCTGGATATTTGATTTTAAATTGCAAAGTTGGACTCAGGCCTATTGAGACAAAAATCCTTGCGATTCTTTGTTAATTCCAAACTGATCAGGTTATTATTTCCTACTAGAAAAAAAATTGGCAAAAAAAATGTAGGTAAGGCTACTTACTCCGTTTTTTATTCTCTCAACACATACTTTTGCCAAAGTGGCTCCTTGCGGTCTCTTCTCTGACCCGCCCCCACACATGAATTTCAGTTTTTAACCCAGATTCTTTCATCCATAACATGGATAATGAGGAAACTCCAAAAATATTCCTTGGGGGGACTGTTACACTAAAAGTTACCTGGGAGCCAACCCCACATGTGTTCCTCTGCTCACCCTGGAGAGAAGAGATGCATCGACTGCCCTCAGAGAATTTGAAACCCAAATAAGACAACAGCATTATGGAATTCGGACAGACTACTGTGCTTCACTTCTAGCAGATAAAGGAAGAAAAAGAGCTGGGACGACTCAGGTTTTGACTTTGAACCATTAAAGCTGGGAGCACTTCCCTTAAAATACAGATTGTATCCTGAGAGCAGCGGGTGTGCAGGTGCTGGAAGTCCTGCAGGGCATGGTCAGCGTCCCATCAGCTGGCTGGGAAAGTCTTGGCCATTCCAAGCCAAGAACAAGCAAAACTGTAAATCGGAAATATCACCCAAGTCTTGTATGTTTCTTCTTGCTTTGAATGTGTACTGCAAAGTGGTTTTTCATTATATGTTTTTACTGAACTTTTTTTGAAAAAGTTTGGGATCATTTAAAGGGGAGACCAAACTGCAATGCATTTTAAAGGGGTTTCTTGAAAACATTCTCCAGTTTATTCATTAGTCCATTGTTCTTCCTGCAAATATTTACTGAAGACTCATTACACAAATTCCAACCGATGAAACTTTGTAGAGGATGCAAAGGCATGAAAAGAAGAATACGATCAAACCTAAAAAGGTGGTTAGCTGGGAAGCCCTGTTTTTGCATTAGATACAGATATGGACATGGGTATAAACACACACCGGTTTCACCTTGCAATGCTGACCGGAGCTGTCTGCACCTTTTTAGTATTAACCTCGTTACACACTTGCACACGTTAGAAGAGTAAGGGTAAGCTTCGGTTTCATTTTATTGCTTGAATGTCCCATACCAATTTTGCTTTGTCATGAAAATTTCTGGGAGGAAATCAGAATAGCACTTCAAAAAACTATGCTTGAAGAACTGAGTAAGATTTCCTTAAGAAAATTCCTTTTGAAAAAAAAAAAAAAGAAAATCTCAGGGAAACAGCACCGCCAAGAAACGAATACAGCCTTGCTTGTTTTTGTGGCAATCGTTAGCAATAGACATAAAGGTCTTCTCTTTCTCTGAGTCCATATGGAAAGATCATCAAGGCTCTGCGCCTCTGGGTTCTTTGCCAAAATACCATAACCCACAAGCCTTCTACCTTAAACATAAAAGGAAAGGTGTTGTTCTGGTCAAATAAAGAAATAATTTTTACTAGCATACGTCTAATGTTGAGGCTGCCTAAATCCTGCCAAATACATTAAAACAACATCTGTAAAACAGATTTTCATTAAATTGATCAGTTTAAAGTTAAGCAGCTAGGCAGATGATGCTTTTAAGCTCACCCTTAACCTTTAACCTTTAACCTTCTTAAACTGGAATGAGGACACATACTTCTTTTAGGTAATACAGCAAAAGATAGTCTATTCAAATGAAACTGATGCATGACCATATTTGAAGTGTGAATCAATGTATTTTCAATAACAAGAAAAGCTGAATTCTCACAGCTCTGCATTTGTCTCATAACTGCTACTTGTCACTTTCCCTTAAAGACTGAATAATTCCCAATAAAAGAAATGATGTAAATTAAGCTCTTAATGAAAATGAATTTTATATGGGAGCATACTGTCTAATCATTAACTCAGAAATTATTTTAAGTCTAATTTTAATATTTTTGCTAAATTACAAACCATCATTTTTTTTTCCCAGGCCCCAGCCAATTTGTTAGGTTCTCATTTAAAAGCAATTAATGTTACCTGTAAGGCAATTTTATTTTGCTCACACAGCCCATCCAAGTTTGCTAAATCCTCATTACCACACCATTTTTTGTAATTCAGTTTAGAAACAGTATCTATCCCCAGCACGCTGCTTCTCTGGAGGACTATTATAGTTACTAATAAAAATAGAGAATGCTCTTTGAAGGATAATGTAGTTTAATTGCCTGGTACCAAGTTGCCAAGTTCAACTATTTCTTTGTTCAATCTTCTTTTAATTCAAGGTAGGTTTGTTCAAACTTTATTTGTGTTTGTTTGCTGACTACATTATGAGGAAACTTGGGTATTTAAGAGATAAGCAAATAAAGAAGAGTTGGGGGAAACATTTTTTATATGACATAACATTTTTAAGGTAAGAGATATATATACCCTTGGGTTCGGGAATCTAAAGTTCTTTCTGCTTTCAAGCCCCCTTTATAAACAAGGCTTTATCTTATCCATTCAAAGACAATATCCAACTCTCTCTGCAAAGGAACTTCCAGACTACCTCTGGCACCCAGCAAATTGCTCTGTAGATGGTGAGGGTGGTCAATCCATAATCGTGGAATGAATGGATAAACTTAACACACATATGGACACGCATGTCTAAATAATTACCAGACAATTAGATTAAATAACCTTTCCTGAGAAAATAAACAGTAACACCCTATCTATCTTGAGCTTCCCACATGAGATTAATAAAACAGAAAATTTTGTACCTTTAAATTTTCTCTTCACAGCATGCTAAAGTGTTAGAGGATCTGCTCAGCCCATGAATATTCTATCTAGCTCCCAGAACTGAGCTCTATTATTCATACAAACTTAATGTTTGGGTTTTTTTCTCCTAGGAATTCTAAAAATTTTAATAGGTCGGGTATCAGGAAAAGAAGTTGATGATTAAACAGTTGTCAACTGTTGCTGTAAAACCTATGAATTGTAATACAATTAATTCGTTAGATTATATTTTCAATATCACCAATTTGGAAACTTTCCATCTCACATTAAGGCCTAAACTCCCCTCAAACTACATAAACCGAATCTAAAGCTTTCATTATTGATCTGCAAAGCACTGACATCACGGGAACAATGTTCCAAATTCTCCCACCACATCTTCAGGATTCTATGCTCAGTATATCAATCTAGAATTTGAACTTCAAGAAACAACCTAAATAAACTATACCGGGCCAGCCCAAATAAATTGTTCCTGCATGTGCTCTAGACAGTCACAATCTGCTCTTCCTGTAATGTGTTTATAGTTTGAAATAGTATTAGAAAAACCGTAGGTGTTATAATCACTGGTTGACTCCTGAAAGTATAGTTATCAATGATTTCTAGTATAAATCAATAGATAACACTTGCAAAATGGATTTTGTAATCATATTTAGAGCTTGTTACAATGACGAATGGTTTGCAATACTTTCTGAATTTTAATGTTCTCTAGACAAAAGAAGTTTTTAACAAGTTACCAAGTTATTCATCATAGAAATGAATCTGTTACATGGATATATGAACCAAGACAATCAAGCCAGATCAGTAAACCAACTGCCAAAAATAAATTTACCAGTAATCAGGGTTTAAGAAAAGTCAAGACAAGTTATATAATCAAGGTGCTCATCACTTGCAAGTATTCATTACTCCTGCATGGTTTTGTTTTGTTTTTTTTTTTTTGTTTTTTTTTTTTTTTTTTTTTTTTTTTTTTTTTTTTTTTTTTTTTTTTTTTTTTTTTTTTTTTTTTTTTTTGCCAGCAGAGATAAAAGTATATTTGCCATTGAATGAACATTTTTGTCCTTGCCACACCCATTGGGAGATAAAAGCATTACTATCTGGGAAAAGTCATGCAACATAACAACTAAGTTAAAATTTTCAACTGATGCTAAGGGAGAGGGTGTGTGTTTACTTAATACTGCCAAGAAGTCAAAAAAAAAAAAAAAAAAGAGAGAGAGAGAGAGAGAGAGAATGCGCACATGGACTTTGGATTGTCCTTGTTTGTCACCAAATAAAAGATGACGTCCTCACGAGGTAGCGCTATTTTTGTCTCCTGCTCCCTAGAACCATTTCATACTCAGCCATGAGCAGTATATCACACTATAAAAAAAATCAGTCAGCAACAGAGGTCTAACAGCATTGTTTTACATATGATAATACCCAGGAAAGTTCATTGATTTGGGGGAAACCAGAAGCAATCAATGCCACCAACATAGGTGTAAAAGGGTTATATGGCCATTCTTTCCAATTATCCTGTTCCCTAGATTTCAGCATAACGTGTAGTGATGTTTAGCAGACAACCATGTACCTTGCCCTTCTATTTTTTTTCTTTGCTTGCACATTTGTGCTCCAAGCTCTGAAACAGTTAATTCCTTTCCTGTCTCTGTGCCAAGGGAAAGGGGATATCACTCTTACCTTGTAGAGCTTCAGGGCAGCCTCGTGCCTGTGATTGGTGGTATGCAAGCGTAACTTATCCACACTGTTCGTGTAGTAGTCACAGGCGTTACACTTCAGGTGCACGGGGTTGCCGATGGCGATGCACTTCAGTCTCCACTCGTTGCTTTTGCCCCCTTCTTTAATGTGAGCCACCAGCTGGTACTTCTGCATGTGTTTGTCCGTCTTGCAGTGGAGCTGGAAGTTGGCTTTGAGCTGAGTGTTGTAGTTACAGAGCTTACACTGGTAGATATCTCCAATCACAGCCCTCCACTCCTCTTCGGGGAGAGCGCGTTCGCTGCTCACATGCACGCTCAGGGCCTCCAGGCTGTCGGAGGTGAATTTGTTGCACACAGCACACTGGAATAGCTTCAGTGCTGGGTCACTGATGTAAGGTGACAGCTCTCCTGCAGTAAGGAGGGACAGGTCATCACCCATTAGCTGACCACTGGCAAGCCGGATTTCAGGAGGCAGCTCATTATTTACTACAGGAAGAAAAAAAATTAAAAGGAAAAATAGACACTAGAAAACACAGCACATGCAAAGGAATCCGTAAAATAAAGTCTTGACCAGAAATGTGCTTTCTCTAAGAGCTTAAACCATAAAAAGCTTTAATAGGATTGAATCGAGATCAATTACAATCATCCCTTTCAACTTCTAAATGCCCTCATCAGATAGCTTTAATTACTCCTACTGGGCATGATGTCATCCTGGAATTTGTATTTTCGAGGGCAAGGGAGGTGATCAATACCATAACAGAACAGTCATGTGCTTGCAATTTAAGAGCCTCGATAAACTTACATAGGCATTAATTGTTATTTCGAAATTTGTCCAAAAGCTTGATGAGATTTGGCTAATACTGTGGGCATGTCTATAATCTCCTGCCAAATACCTGGGATAAAGTAACGGTATTACTGTTAGTTTAATTATCTTCAATCACAGACATGAAAATAGTTTTCGCAAATATTTCATTAAAAATAATGGTCCACCTTTTAGAAGCTCGAGTTTGATATTTTAGGGAATAACTGCCAAAAATGAGGCTATAAACCTGGCAAGGTACATAACTAATGATTACCGGCAACTCCCACAGGTGTGTTTGTTAATCAAGCGATCGAATGAAGACTAAATTTGCTAACTCCTCTCAGGCTGCCCTGAAGCCCTTACCGCTTCCTCCACGGAGTTAATCCAGGTCTGAAGGGAAGCCCAAGGGTTCTGATTATCAGCTTAAAGAGGAAGTCCCTTCCAGTAAACTATACCCTGTCGGCCTGCACTCACCACTTCATCCGGGAGCATCGCACCGAGTTCGACTGTGCTGAGAAGCTACCAGGAGTGTAGGAAAAGCAGTGACCACTCACCGAGTCCAGGCGCCAAGGCAGCCGCCGTGGCCGGGTCCAGCTGGAAGGGGCTGATCATTAGCTGGGGGTCGGCGGGGTTCTCCAGCTTCATCCCGGTCAGGCCTATGTTCTGGGCCAGGTAGTACTGGTAGAGCTCGGCTTCCGCCGGGGCCAGGCCCAGGTGCAGGTTATGCTGAATCTGCTTCATATTCTGCTGCAAAAGCATCATATTATGCATGTGCTTTTCGCTGGTCATATGAATCCGGAGGTTCCTCGCAACGTTGGTTTCGTAGTCACAAACCTCACACCGCCAGGTGGGCTTCTGCTTGGGTTTGGACGGAGAGGGAGCTCCACAGCCACCGAGGCTGGTGTTGGGGGCGGGGGCCGAGTGGCCAAACACCTGATCGCCACTGCCGTTTTGGAGATTCTGGACATTGTTCAGGTGCTTGTCGGACTGCATATGAATACTGAGGTTGCCTTTGGTCGTGGTGGAGTAGTTACACACCTCACAGCGGAAGGGTTTATAGCCACACGTGTAGCTCTCGCCCCGGGCGAGCCTGGGGTGAGGCTGCCCGGTCTTGCAATAAACACAGGAGCCGCCGGGCTCGGGGTGCTTCTCCTTCATGTGGGCCTCCAAGGTCTGCTGGTATTTGTAGTGCCAGTTGCATTTGGGACACTTGAGGGTTTTGCATGAGTTCCTTGAGTGCATCATAGTCATGTGACCACCCAGAGACCTCGAAGACCCCAAAACCGTGTCGCACTTTGGACACTCGATGCCACTGCCCGGTGAGCCGTCTCCCCCAGGCCCCGGGGTGCCAGGAGCACTGGGGGCAAAGCCATGCTGGTGAGGAGGGGCTGCACTGTCCTCGTCCCCCCGGCCTGACTCACTGGGGGGAGCAGCCGGGAGGCTGTCTTTGGCGGCACCGGCTTCTGCCAAGTCCTTGCCACCGAGGCCATAGGCAGGCGCCACGCTGCCGCTGGCTCTGAGGGCAGCGGCCTGCAGCTTCTTTTCCACATCATCGGACACTGTTGCCGGGGAGGACGAGGTACCCTTTTCGATAAATTTTAGCACACTGGATGATAGAGGAGAAATGCTTTGGTTTAAGAGAGGGAAATCTTTGTTACCAATACTATCCGCGAGCTCGCCGAGTGCTTCCTCGTCGTCAAGTTCGTTGGAGTAGACATCCTCCTCGTCCTCATCTCCCGCGTCAGGGGGCTCGCTCTTGACGGGACATGGCCCTTCGGGGTGCACAGAGGTGCTCTCTCTCGGCCTTTCACAGTTGCTCTCTTGGTCTTTGCTCTCTGACATCTTGCTCGACTCAGACGATGGGTGGCTGAGGGAGACGGAGGTAATCGGGGTGTTCACGACTAGACTAGACAGCGCCCCCAGGGTCACTTCGGCCTTTGGCATCGGGTGGATCCCCAGCGGCTGCTCTGCAGAGCTCGGTGCGCCTGGGCTGCCTTTCAGGAAGGCAAAGCCAGCCGGCAGGGAGTCACCGTTTTCAACATGAAAAGCGCTCCATAAACCACGGAAGGTTGGGTCGGGACCTATGAGGTTTGTAGTAGAAAAATGGGGATAAACAGAAGTGGATTTTTTTGGTTCCAGAAAGCTTATAAGAGGTTCTTTGTCTTTGCCAATCCCCTGTATTATGGCAGAGATGCATTTATTACTGAGGAGCTTCTGCTCCTCGTCATTGAGGGTCATCCGATGATCATGCACAGCATGGGTTACAAATGACCTGATATAACCGAAAGACAGCTTGCACAAGAAACACATTAAAACAGGTTTCCTTTTCCCATCGCTAACACAACCATCGAATTTGGACAAGTCCACATTGTTGGGGACATCTTTGGACACACAGGAGTTTTTGGCTGAGCCATCACTGGTTAGATAGTCTTTCTCTCTCTTGTGTCGGAGATCATAGACACGGAAACTGTGCAACACAGGGCCAACGCCTGCTAATGCTGAGGTATTTGGGAAAGCCTGGTCGGCTGTAAATGGTTTCCCGAGGGATGAAGCAATATGAAAAGTGTTGATGATCTGTGGGTAGAAAGACAGAGGTGCGGAAGCGGCCTGATCGCCCTTCTCCCCAGCGGATGCCAGGGAGTCCAGGAACATCGCCGTGGAGAAGAGTTTCCTGTTCGCCCCAGTCTGCGCATCCTGCCCACTTTCTTTGGAGTCCTCAATTATGTATGCTGACCCGTCAGGCTGGTAAATGATTTCCCCCGTGAGATTCTCCACGTCGCTGTCCTCTAACTCACTGACCTCGCTCTCGTCGTCTTTCAGGGCGGGCAGGCGGGCGTTTGGGCAGTGGTGTTCCATGTATTTCTGTAAACTGGGAAAAGAAGTGGCACATTCGTTGCAGGGTATCTCCTTGGCTGAGGTGACCTGAGTGGCAGCGGCATGCTCGATGCCGAAACCCAGCAAGACTTCACTTTTGCGGTCCTCCGTTTTCAGGTTGTCATCCGCGGCGGAGCTGTTTTCCCTGTCAGGCTCCATCCCTGCAACTTTCTCTGGCACCTCATTATCAAGTTGTGTCGCTGCACACAGCTTTGATGTGCTCTGCCCATTTTCCTGCCTTGAGATAGGAGGGGAGTCACAGGTTTCCATGGCAATGGCTACATGGGGATCTCATTTCATCCAGTCTGTCAGGGACCTGGATGAAAAATAAGGTGAGAGAAGGCATTTTTATTAAATAATGACACAGCTCACTAAATAGTCCATCACTAATTTACAGCAGCTGCAAAGCTGACTACCTGAAAAAGGTGAGGGGGAAAACAAAACCAGCACACCTAGCTGTCACGCACAGACTTTCTGTAAACAGAGAAAAATAACGTAGATAGCCATCACAGGCATGGTTGGCATCCTAGGTATTTTTGAAATTGCTATGAGCACTTATCATACATCTAAAACTCATATCAGTAATCTGTATCTTTTTAATTCCTGTTTTCTGCAAACACAAATAATATATGTAAAGGCTTTAAAACCCCACTGACCATAATGGAAATGGCTTTCACATACGAAGGCAGGAAGGAATAAAGGAACAATGCGAATAACTTGTCATTTTTAATATTTACCTTTTACTTTACCAGGCAGTGCCTAGAAGGGGTGGGGGGGAGGCGTGGGGAAGGGAGACCGACCATACAGGAACCTTAAAATTAGAAATATTACGAGTCATAGGCAGCCCAGACCACGCTCCTCTCTAGTTTTCATTTCGCCAGTAAATCAGCGGACTACAAATCTTCCTTGTGAAAAAAGCTCTCAGCAGGTATCTGGCTGGCCCTGATGAAGCACCAATCACAATTCTTCCCCACACTCCAGTCACTTCAATGGGCAGAAGAACAGAAATTAACATTTACTGCAACCAGTCCTATCATCCTAGGGGACAATCGCATTCACTCCATTTTCTTTTTTTCACTGCAACACGTAATGAACACCATTTCAAACACCATTTTGATGTTATCCATCCCGGTGAATTGCTTATCTCTCCACCACTGCCTCGGTCGGCATCTCCCCCGGCTTAACAAATCATACACGAGAACCACTGATGAAAATCCTTCAATCTTTTTTTAATTTAATTCTTAAAAAGTTTTTGCAGCCAGGCGTCTTAGAGCGTAAACTCCCTTTGTTGCGAACAAGGTACACTCTCTGAAAGCCGTCCCACGTTCCCGCAGCAGGGCCCAGCACCAGGGGAAAGCTGAGCACGTACTGGCGAAAATGCGTTCCCCTTCTGTGTGTGTGTGTGTACGTGTACATGTACCTGCAGCCCAGCTCCTGTAACAGCAGCTTGATTACAGCTTAAGCTTCTCCAAGTCCCTGCAGATCTCTCGGTTTGCAGAGTGATGGCACTGTACACAACCTTTGAGTGGGCTGAAACTTTCATGTTTATTTTCAGCCTAGGACATGGGCTCTGTCCCGATTTTATGAAGCAGGTAAGCAACCTCTCAAATCTCACAATATGAGGGACTCATAACTTCAAGGCAACTAGCACCTTAATGTAAAAGTATCACCATTTCAAGTAGGCTGATAACTTTTGATATAAGGAAGCTTGATGCTGCTGTATTCTATTGGATATTTTATTGGGTAGGAAAGACACGCAGTGTCTCACCCTGGATGCCCTTACATTTATTGCATAGACTTCCACAGTGGCAGAGACCTAAGAAGAGAACAAAACTCTGGGCTCGCCCATATTACTAAGCATTTGAGAAATTCCTTATGAAAAACTTTTACAGAAGAAAGGCCTCATTGAAGGTCACTGGCATATTAAGTATGAGGAATAACGTCTTAATACTCTCTTGACTGTAATCAAATTTAATCTTGTCAGCTAAATCAGAGAGGAAGTCATCAGTGGACAATACACCAAAAGATCTGCAGAGATTAAAAATGAAATAAAAATCTGTTGTGGTATCTGCCATGGTTAAAATGACATTCTAATTGCTCACGAATCAAACATCGCAAAGCTTAGTGTGTAATTTTAATCATTGATAAGCTCCAGGTTAATTATCTTCATGGCATGCATGCGGCTTTTAAAACCCTCTGAAATTATCTGATAACCATAAGCATGAAAACCTAATGATTCTCTAATTAGTCCACAAACACAATGTTTACCTGCGCATTCACCAAATTGGCACAAACAATGTATACATATGGAAGGCAGCCAAAATGCCCCAAATACAATCTCCTGCTAGACTGAAGGAAGCGAGGAAGGCAGTGAGAACAGACTAGAACTTTGGAGTGAGAGCAAACTGGTCGATAAAATTAAATTAATGATCCTGAATTAAAATGTGAAGTTCCAGCACCCAAGGTGTGTTTTTTTTTTCTTTCCTATGATCAGATAACTTAGGCAGATTTGTGGAAAATGATTCACCTTAATTACAAAAGTGAGAAAAGTTCCCAAATACTTTCCAGCTTTGTAAAGGAGTTTCTGAGCTTTTATTTAAATTCTGGTTTGCTTATATCCCTACAACAGTTCTCAGCCCACCAAAAAAAAAAAAAAAAAAACCTTGCTAGAATTATCACACACATGCTGAGTACACCTCAAAGAGAGATCTGTAATGTGTAGTTAATAACTTCAGCCAGATGCCGAATGGACTCTGCAATGTATCATGTCGATATTACTGTGTATGGAGTAGAGCCTATCTGTTTATTTTACCAGAAGTAAGCTCCAAAAATGTGACAATGTTGTCGCCATATAAAAAAATTATGAAAACGACACTAAAGAATCCATCATGGGTCAAAGCAAAATGGTAGGATACATTTTGTTAGGGTATTCCCACATACTTTTACACAAAACTGCCTATCAATTTTTTCTCAATAAGGTATGCATTAATCAGAAGCTAAGTCAAATATATGTCTTCTATACAATCAAATTTACATTTCATTGCAAAAGCAACAATGACAAGTCTATCTGAATTGATAGTAATATAGTACCTGATTTGTTTTAATTCATAGGTATTGACTATTACCATGACAATGTTCACCAGTATTATTTTGATGAAATCACCTTAGTTTGTGGAGTTAAAAAATTACTTAGATCAATATGTACAGTGACAATGTCTGTATATTTTACATATTGATATGATGCTAAATGACTTCACCATCACTGATATCAGAGAATATCTTTTCTTCCTTTACCAATGGGACCCATTTAGGAAATTTGCACTAAACTTTTATAAGTCCCAGTAAAAAGACCACAAAGACAACCATTTAACTTGAACCACAGGATTCATTCCCAAATGACTGTGTAACAAGTAAACTTACTATAAAAGTTGCTTCACCATTTAATCTGGTTTCTACTTGGTCTTCAGCAATATCTACTTTCTATTGCCAAATATTCTACCTATAAAAATCCCCAAAGTCCTCAAGAAATTCCAAATTAAAAAATGATGTATTTTAAATGTTAAATTCAGAACAATACATACCTGCTGGTCTGCTAGGAATAGGAGTACACATTTTTTGGATATTCTCAGTAATTCACGTAATTCATGTAAATCCCTTTCTCAGAACTAACGCGCAACACGCAGATAAGAACTTTCACTGCTCATTCTGTCTTGCTTTCGTCCTGCTGCCTACACTCTGCTCTGCCAAATGACCAAACCCACCTACAAGCAGCCCCGCTAATGAAAGGGGTACTTTCTGAACAATGGAAGAATTCCTTTGCATTCAGAAAGCAGAGCTCCCACTAGAACCCCAAATCAGATGGGCCCATTTTACCTCCTTTCTCCTTTAGTAATCCTGAAAGTCTGTTTATTGGCATTTATTACACCAAATACCTCTGTTTCATCATTGAGATGGTCCCAGCCCTCCTCTTCGGCCCAGTGAGGCAGTGTTGGTGAAATGATTAAAAAGAACATGATCTGATCAAGGGGACAGAATAATGGGAAAGGAATGCTAGGTTAGCCTCTGCAACGTGCTGGGAAAAAAGACATGGGCGCCCCTCCGCCTATTGTTTTTATTCTCATCTGCTCCACAGCCACCTCCTAACACTCCCAAGCCTCCATGTGAGACTCAACTTTCGATGCGTGAGAAGTTGTCCACTTATAAATTAGTTTGGCAACAAGTTTCCAATCCAAATAAGTAAGTAAATAAATAAATAAATATCCTTGAATTATATCAAGTTTCCAAAAGGTCATCGCTGTCTCTGCTGTGGCCCTTTCCCCACTCCAAATCCTCTATCAATATGTCATAGTGAGTTAGGCAAAGACAAAAGGGAGGTGCGGTGTGAAAACGGCACATATATCTAATCCTGACAAAGCAATGAATGGGTCTTCACAAGCGTAATTATACTTGTTTATTTGTTGCCACATATAGAGCACTGATGAAAAAATCTATCAAAGTGGTATTATGCAGACACCAAGAGCTTCTTTTCTTTGGTTGCTACAGACACATTGAGGCTTAAATTCCTTATTGTTAAATTCAGAGGAAAGAAAAAAGTTTTTGGCTGGACTTTTTTTTTTTTTTTTCTTCTCCAGCAGTTGCTGACAGATCTTTTGTGTACTAGGGCTGTATTAGCTCACACCACTACCTCATTCCTACCCATGTCAGAATTCATAATTATAAACTACTGTACAGAAGCTTTTAAAGGGTGTGGCATGCTGACCAAGGGAAGAGGACCTTTTTCTCACAGCCTCTCTTTTGATACATCAAAACGCAGGTAAACTTACGTCAGGGTGCAATTTTAATCTCGGTCTTTAAAGTTGGTTCTGGTGGTTTCCTTCACTCTGCTTTCTCTGCAATTTGCTTATTTTAGCATATGTTCAGTCGTATCTCATCAATTATTGTTTAACTTCTTTCCCATTGCAGCATTAAAAACGTTAGCATGAAGAAAGGCGAATCCAAGGATGTCCAAGGATTGAAAATACGAAGTAAAAAATTCTAAGCCTAACTATTAAGGAGCCATTATGTTCCAATTGTCACTAAATCAAATAACTTCACAAAAGCCCATTTTTAGAGGGGGTGGGGTGGGGAGGCAAATAAGCTTTTTTATTTCCTTGCAGGATAGAAATATATCAAAGTAAATGCAATGTGCATAGTTAATGTTTGTGAGCTTTACAATTTAAAACAGAAAAGCTGTAATTTTTCTTTGCTGGCAATCTGGAAACACTCTGGAGTTAATTACAGCTGATTCCGAGTGAACCACACAAACAAAGACCAGTCTATGTCCAGACAATTATGCTGCTTTAACCAGCTTAGAGCTTCCTGCTGATGCTCCAGGGCTCCTCTGCACACCCTCTACCTTCCCAGCACGAGGGAAAATGCTTCTGCAAGAAGGAATTAATGAAGAGAACTGCACAAGAATGTGTGACGACCCCTCTTGACACAGCAAAAACTTTCTGCCCATGTCACAACAAAGGGGAGAAGGTAATTAAGTTTGAAGAGAAGGATGTAACCAAATATATAACGCATTTAAAACAAGCAAATGTTTAAAGAGGGAAAGTTTCCCAAGACAAACATGAGTGTGCAAATCAACTCAGTCATTTTCCCCTCCTTTTTCTCATTAGGATCTAAATTAGCTATTGAATGCAGATTTACTTTCTTCTCCATAAAAAGAACCTTTGTGATGGATGTTCAGTGGTCTCCTTTCTCTCTCGTTCTCTTCCTCATTTTTTCTCTTCCCACCCTCAGTTTCCCTCGTCTTCTCACTTATCTCTAAACCTTCATGGACTTGCTATGACAATGACACATCCTTAAATATATATGTCAGAGCTCTAAAGAGTCAAGGTACACTTTGCCAATGACTCCAGAACTTCTTAATTTGATTAGTTGTGGGAAATAGGAATTTTCCTCAGTTTTCTTCACAACTTTAATCAAACTCCAGTTCCTTCCCTTCAAGAGCAATCAATAAACTCTCCTTAACCAAAGTCCACTAGTATATGACTCATGTTATTTGTTTGCTTCAGGAAAAACTCAAAATCACTGACCAAGATGGACCCAATACTTTATCCTCTGTACACAAACTTTGGTACTTTTAATCGATAAAGTTGATTTCTAATTTTCTGATTCATTCTAATTGAAAATGAAGAGTTTGCACTGGTGTGAGACAAGGACATGAACTATAATTATGTTCAGTGCCTGGGATTCCCTCTTTGATACTGTTTTGCTAGGGTTCTAGCTGACATTGGGGCTTTGTGGTGATTGCTTCATTAAAGGGTAAGGATGTCCTAATCAGCTAAAGCATTACTAGAAAGCTGTTGTTTGCCAATACTGTGAGACTACACCAGCTTTCTTTTCTTTTTCCCTTTCTTTATAGGAGAAGATGCCTCTACATGTCAGTCACCCAGCCCTACCCCCTTATCAGTCACCTCCCTTTGTCTCATCTAAATAAATATGAATCTATAAATTGATCAAGTATTATATTAAAATACATGTAAATGAAGTCTCTGAAAATACTGAAAGGCTGTATAAGTTACACTCAATTTCACCAAGGCTTTCCATAATGGACCCTTCTGAAAGCCCTTTCCCTTCAATCCTGACTACATTTGAAAGTTCAAGTAAATAACATTTCTAAGTATAAAGCTTAAACATGGAACCCTTTAGTTTTCCTTGGAAAAACATGGGCTACTATTTCAATCATTTTTAGAATTTGTAAATCATAGTTGCCGTGTTTTCCATATGTTTATATTTCTAGTCTTTAAAGTGCAATTAGCTAATCTGTCTGGCATGACATGCAATCTAAAAGTGTTCAGTTGGTAGTGTTTTTGAGTTGTCACACAGGAACATTTTAAAAATTCATCTTAATTGTTTTTTAAGGCATCTATAACTATGGAATATTGGGCTTTTGAAAGAGATTTATCAGACTAGTGAAAACTATTCTGCACATATATTTATCTTGTATACAATGTGAAGACAATATATTCTAACAGATACCTGTATTTTCGCCTTCTTTGCCTATTCATGTATAAAATTCATTATTGATCTACTGACAACTGACTATTTAAAAGAGAAAATAATTGTATAATTATTTGTATTTCATGATTCCCACCAATATAATCTCATAGACAATATAACAATAAGTGCAACGATGTAAGTGCATTCCTATTATTTTTAAAAATGTCATTCCTTGCAGGCTAAACCTACCGCAATTATTTTCATAAAACTAATCACAGGTCAGCTCTTCAAGCAATGATTTCAAAATAATTTTAATGAAGAAAGTTATATGCATAACGTTGAAATCCCTGTTACATAGCAGCTAGGAACGAATGGCCGGAGGAGAAATAAAGGCAGGGCTCTTGCCATCCCTGTCTAACAAAGAGCTTAACACAGGAGGCTGGAAGCAAAGGAAGGCCATCTCACCCACTAACTCAGCAGTCCCAAGCCTGCTTCAATGAGATTGCCGGGCATTCAGAACAACACACGCAATACCATGACAGTGTGTGTTTGTCGGGGCAGGGGGTGGGAGGTGCTTGAAAGTCCGTGTGCATCATCACCACTAGCTGAGAAAAGGAGAACCTTGAGACTGTGTGTTCATCCCAAGGCCTGGAAGGGGAAAATGAAGGGGGCCCACCGTGCCCCAAGAAAAAAATCCATGTAATAACTTTGGTTAATTGCCTGTCTCCCGTCACGTATACAAAATGAGCAAATAGAGTCTAGAGCAAGATAAAGATTCAGGCTTGCAGACCACCCCCCCATGCATACCTACTTTTGAGTTGTTATGTCTCCCCACTGGGGAAGCTGGCATCGCCTTTACCTGTCAATCAATATGTAACTCCCTTACTCACTCTCTTGCCACATGAGGGATCCCTGGCCACCCAGCCTCTGGCTAGTGTGCTTTTGGCCATCCAGGTGCCAGTCACCTGGCCTCTGGCCACTCTGCTCTTGCCACCGTTGCTTTTTCTCTCCCATTAGAACTTTGCACTAATAAAATTTTCCTGCAAGCTACTATGCTTGCTGATCTGTAATTCTTCACTGGGTCAGCAAAAAGAACTGAGTTTCTCCCGTAATATCCCTACCAAGAGCTTTTTACTATACAATACTTTTAGAGGTTACCAAATAGAAGCCTGTTTTTATATCTCATGTATATATTTTAATTTATTTTATATTAAAAACCACAGTAGGACTAACATGATAGAGGACATAGTGGAATGCCAAGTTTTCTTCTGGATGACATATTGGAAAGTGTATGTTTGATCCTCAGATTAGTTCGTTATTTTATTTCTATTACGGAGAGACTTTTGTTTAGGTTGTGTAGGTAGGGCCTGAACGTTAATTTGACTGCTGTCCATAAGTGAAGTGAGCAATTCAGTAATTAACTTTTGTGTTTTAAACGTATGAACTTTAATTAGATTTCATTATAAACAAACAAACGTCAACCATAATTATAAGCTCCTTGGTTTACCCACATATTATCCCTTTTCAAACAAACTCGATGTCAGACAAATTAAAATCAAGCAGCCGGCAATTTTGAGTTGAATTCTACATGATCTGCTGGTAACCTGATTACTTTAACTTCAATATCATTACAGGAAAAGTATTTCAGGAAAAATAATGACAAGAATTCCAACTGGAGACAAGCTTAATTGTATTGATTCAAAAGATGCCTGTTCATAGGAACCATGTTGAAGGAGTAATGTTATCTCGAATCTACAGTTTCTACTAAAATAAAATTGCCTAGCATGAAAGAGGCGATTAAGATGGGTGTCTGCAGAAAAAGAGATACTAAACTGACTAAATAATTATCAGGGCCCAATTATCTTATACTTTAAGTAGCAAAGCATCCGTGAGGAGCAACCACCAGGCATAAGGTTTGCCGGTTTATTTACTGACTGGTGTATCTATTAGGACCAAGAACAAGTGGAGTTGTCAGGACATAATGAAGGTAAATGATTAGTTAGCACCAAGCCTGAACTCTTCTTCAATGCAATAAGAGTTAATTAAAGTTTACCACCAACATCAACCAGAGCAGGATGTTGATCAGGTTTCAGCATTAAGTGCAAACAGACAATAGTTGCCAGCAATTAGTGCAGCTATCAAATGACATGCAATGATAATTATACATTTAAAACAGCTAAAGACCTGGGGGAAAAAAACTAATCAGCCTCTTTGACGACAAATACTCAAAGGGCAGGAAACAGGTATCAGATGATTTCACCTTAACACTGTAAATCAATAGAATTAAACAAGAGAAGGTTGTATGGGTACGTTATCCAAAAAAGAGCAGTGCTCTGGATCCAAAATGAAATAAATCTGCTAGTATTAGTCTATCAAAGTAAGGACTTCCGCAGCTAAAGAAAATATGTTATTTTCAGTTCGTTTCGGAAGTCCATGTAAACAAAGTTGAGCCTCTTGGTTTTGTGCAGATTCAACAATGCAACAAGTATTGCACCATAATTATTGTGATTTAAATTAAGTATTAACTTTCACTCCAAGATAATGTCAAAAGTACTTCTTGCCTGAATGTCACCTTTGAGTTCTCAGATACTATCTCCCTGAAAAGTTTTTAGGTGTTGGGATGGAAATTCTGTTAATGCAGCTACATTGAAAACAAAAGCCTTTCTACAAACTATGTCAAGTCTTTCCTCAAAGCCATGCAGAAGCATGACTTCAACCTAGCTGAAATCAATGGACCTGCATACAACACCTCCCTTAAAACACTTTTAGGTCAATCACCTCTTTCTTTTCCATTTCTGGCCTGCAGCCTAGAACAGGTCTCCAGAAAGCTACCCATCCTCATGACTTCTATCTCTCCATTCCCCCAACTAATTCTGTTATGCGAAGGACTTGTACCCAGGGTTGCCTAATCTCCACATCTCCCTGGAGCTAAATCTAAGCCAGGGCCAACTCCCAGCACAAAACTGTCTCCCTCCAAAAGCCCTTTCACCCCCTTCAGCACTCATACCCTCATTGGTCCTGGCATCTTCACCTCAGCCGTGACAAATGGGCTGACGACTGTGACGTGACTGCATAGGAGGATGGCTTTATCTGCAGATATATCACCAACTCTCATCGCCCCCTGCTAACATGGCTCTTCCGGTGTAATGTGTTGTGAACATTGAGGGAATGTTTGTGTAAATACATGCACTTTAAGTCGTAAGAGACCAACTTCATCAAAAGTAGGAAAGGGAAGCCAGAGTGGATAAGATCAGGAAAAAAAAAAAAAAAAAAGACTCACAGCCACTGAGTGCTGCTTTGGGGATTTAAGAAACACTACTCAACCTCTGCCCTACTGCAAACCAGCCAGCTGATGGTCTCTTGAAGGTCCCCGCCCCTCGCCATGAGCGGCAGGAGCAGAGCAGAATTTGTGAAGTAACACAAATAAATCCTTTCAGATAAACATGACTAAGCCATCACAAGACTATTTCTTTGTTTCTACCCCAGCGTGGGACATACTTTAGTCTAGAGCCCTTAATTTCCTATGTTATTAAATCTCTCTAAATTCATTTCAGTGGAGGGAAGGATTGTCAACACCCATTTTACTCCAAGATGATGGTATTCTTCAATTAGAAAGAAGCAGCGTTTTTCTAACTGATATTAAATGTGAAACTCTTCAAGCTTCAGAGAGAAGGGAGAGTGAAGTGTTTCCATTTAGCATAAACACTACCCATAGGTTAAGTCAGAACCCAAGTTCCAGTTCCATGGATCTAGTTATATATACTACGGAGGTGACAGGCCAGATACTTGTTATACCCTCTTTTCTCAATTCATCTGAGGACACCCAGCCAATCCGAATCCACTGTAGCATAGCAGACCTCAGGAAAAGAGGTCAGGCTTTGAGAAAAGTGCTATTCACTCTTGGATCATGCAAGGAGTTCTTTATGCCTGTTCTTATTGGCATCCATCCCCCTTACTAGAACAAGAACAAAGCCAAGTGCTCGTGTGAGGTTTATGAATAAATCAGAGGTGAGCCACTTTAAGTGCGGCCCACGATTTCCCTGTTGACAGTGAGCACTTAAACAGGCTTCTATGACTAGCAACTTCTCGCCAAGTGCAATGATTCCTAATCTGCACCCTGCTTCCTTCTGAGAACTAAACGACCCATCCCATTTCTCTGCAAGTTTTCAGGCAATCCTTGTTCTATCTCTAGCAGCTTAGCTTTTCAATCCCAGAGCAGACAGACTGTCCTAGGACCATGGTTATATCAACTGAAAATCTTCCTTTGCTGGGAAAAATGTCACCAATAAAAAATTCTCCAGCGTAACAGAAATTATCCCTTATTAATATTATAGACTCTTTGGGTAGGGGAGGAGCTAAGCCAACTAAGGCGAAAAAATGTTAAATGATTTGCTTCAGGAAACACACATGCACACACTAGATCTCATCAGCTATACACTACAGTTATGCAATATTTATCAGGAACTACTCTGAGCTTTAGTTTCTTTATGGGTTAAACAAGAGGATTGTTCTATATGCCTTCTGACTTCAACAGTCTATGCTCCTACTATAAAAACCCATGTAGATATTTAAATTGTGCTGGAAGATAGTTTTCCCTGTGGAATGTTCCAAGACAGATCCAGATGTTTTTAGAGTTGTATATTTCTTAGCAGGACCTAGATTTCAAGAGGAGAGGCAGATTCCAGCAGTACAGTAAACTGAAATGTCCTATCTATATTTTTAATCAACTTTCATCTATTATTTTCATTCATTCAATAGATATTTCTTGAGGATATTTACCAAATATTTGCCAATAATGTCCATCACTGTGAATACAGTCATCAAACAGATGTGAGCGCTGACCTCATGGAGGCTGAAATTTTTTGAGGTTACAGTTAAATGAACATCATGAAAAATACTAAGATGCTAGTTGGTTTCTTCCAATGAAATATAGCCTTACCCTATCAGTATTCATTAAATACTTTGCCTTAAGTAAATGTGCTTCCGGTGAATTCTCAAGTCCAGGGCCACTGTAAATAACCAGCAGAGGCAATGTACCCACCTTTGTTTTTAAGAAACACTATAACAAAGATTGTGAACCAAACATATAGAAATGTAATGCAAAAATCAAACTCAAAGGGGGGAAATTACAATCCAAATATACTTATATTTCCCATAAAAATAGAAACAATGAATGTGTACCTTACATGTATCACAATGGGAAATTATGATGAATTAAAAAAGTAAAAACACATAATAGAAATCCATTTTAGTTTAGATGGTTCAAAAGATGTATTTATACATTTATTAACCTTAAAATGAATTTTATCATCTTTGAGCCTGGGTCTTCCTCCACTGAATAATGCATTTCTATAGAAAGATAAAGGACTATGATTTACTCCGAGAGATAAGCCAGGAAGAGACTCATAACTTGGCTATAAAGTCTCCTGAGAAAATTGAAGGGTTTTATAATGTTGCTGGATTATTAATAACTGGATCTCTTCTCCAGGTTGGTATAAATTTTGATGTACAGGGTACTGCGTAACAATATCAATGCTCCTTTCATGGCATATCGAAATATCATAATAACAATTATACAGGAAGGTATTTCTGATCCAATTTTGGGAAATCCTCTAATTTAAAGTCTTTCAAGCAGGCTAGGTCAACTTCAAGACTGCAATAAGCTTTGTGGTCTCTTCTGTTATTGTATATAATGGACAGCCTGCAATCTTGAGTTTATGTGAATAGACTAAGGTCTGAATTATTTAAAAACTGGTTCTGTTCTAATTTGCTTATTAGATAAAAGACTTAGCAATGCATTAAACCTCTAGAAGCCCCTGGGAACCAGAGCAATGTGTGAGGATGGAGTAGCAGATAATGTGGTAGAAGACCGTCTGCCTAGATGCCATCAAGGTACCTGCCGGCGAGAAAATACGAGAAGAATACTACTACACGTACGTTTCCCCCACCGCTAGGCATGCCCATTGCATAATTCCTAGCTCCTTCCCTCATGGGAAATAGGCATCTCTGCTCAAAAGATTCAAGAAGATTTGCTTTATCAAATGCTCTTTAGTTGAGCATGACATGAAAACCAGCTATTGAAAATAAAGAAAGAGGGAGCACAGGGTCTCCAGCTCTGTCACATTCACTTACGTTAATGTTCACAGCACTTTAGTCTTCTGTAATCTCTACAATAATGTGGAGGAAAAGAAGCTCAGAACGATTAAACAGCTTGGAGAAGGGCATCCCTAACAAGAAGTTAACCCAGCTGTCTCATAGACCTAACGCAATTGCTATTGGTCATCGAGCTGTCAAAAGATGGAGTACATTTTCAAACATCTAAAACTCAAGTTAATATAAACTAATTTAAAAAGAAAAAAGGAATCCAAAGTAAACACACCAAAGAATATGTAGTTTTAACTACGTGTCATTCTTTCTATATACTGTGCTGCCTCTAAAACCTCACAGCACTGTCTTTCTTTGCTGTCCTTACACAGAATAGAAACTTGTTCTTCTTAACACTATGGTCATGATGATTAAGGATGCATGTTAAGTCACCAAGATAATTAGTGCTTTTATGAACCATCAACTCTTCTTGACCATTCAAAGCACCTGGTCTAATCTCCTCCTTAAGCAAAAATATGTTGGCAATCAGAGACAAGAGGCCATCCTGTCTTCTTGGAGTAAAAGAGAATTTGCTCTCTCGGAGAAGATAGTGTCACGTTGGGTCACCACTGACATTTCTCTTTTCCTAATAGCGAGGGTTCCACTATTTCCACCATCTTCACATTCCGTCATGTAACAAACTCTTTTTCAAGCAACCAACGTGGCTGTGTGCCACGGGTCCTAGAGCTGGGATATCTGGATTCTTTTGCTGATGTTGTCCCACCTTGCAGTGTGAGTCAATGGTTATTTCCCCTGCATTCTGCAGCCATGTTTTCAAATGAGCTGGTTGAACTGAAGTTCTAAGACAGTTTCCAGCTTTATCAATGTGTGTTCCCAGTTGCCTTATAACCCCATCTGTTCTTTGGTTGTGATCATGCTGTCCAGTCCTCAGAAAACAAAAGAAACTTAGTCCACAGAGGGAAAATTTCACAGGCCACCCCTATACATACGGCTAGAGAGGAGGCAAACTAAAATGGAAAGATGATAGAAGAATGTGTGTGTGTGTGTACGTCTGTATACACACTCCTACTCTGTATCTACTAAACCAAAAGAGATGCCTCATTCTCAATTAATTAGTGCTCAGAATGTTTTATCTATTACTTGCATTATTTCTAAATATATGCAGGGAAAAGGACAAGATCGTATTTCAGAGAATCCACACTTATAGCCTTTCAGATTTAATGAACATACTTTTGGAAATGAATGAGCTTCTTCAGTTTACTTTTCCAGGCAGGCAAAATTTAAGATTCTCTATAGACTTCCCTCTTACAAAGTTTTGTTTTGTTTCGTTGTTAACCATTCGACCAGGTGGCATCCACCAGCTGATGAGTTTTTGTATTTTAACACTGTTAAAGCTATGGATTTCCTTTCTCCTTTATAGTGAAAGAACAGGATTTTATGGACAGTTATAAAATGCATATTTTAATGCAAAAGTCAATTTTCCCTGATTAAAATGATTTAGGTCTGAGTAAATACTTGCAGAACACTTTCTGGTTTTATAGCTAGGACACAAGGGAACCTATAAACTTCGTCTTTAGAGGTACGTGGTATAATGAGTATCATTCAGAAGTTGTCAACTGCCCACCGTCCTATCACCAGGACAAGCAAACATCAGAAATGATCAATCATCTAAAAATATGATGCTAGTGTGTGAACCCCTAACCTGGATGACTACAACACCTCCTCAGGACTTGCCTGGGGCCATCCGGGCATTATGGCATATTAACAAAGGCAAGCTGCCCAAATTCTTTAAATTTATTTATTTATTTTTAATGTCTAGAACGTTAAAGTGGCTAATTATAATAGGATAAGCTGCTTCGCAAATACAACTTTAGTGTCAAAGCTATTTTGAAGTTGTGCGCGCACATTTAAAAAAGTGCCTCGCAATGACTAAATTTTATTTCACTCACAAATCTTTTAAAGAACATGGGAGTGGTGAGCAGCCGTTTCTGGACAGAGGGCTTTATGTCAAATGTGAACCCATATCAAACTTTCAAGGCAACTTGTGAACTTCTGACACTAGGGAATTAACAGAAGAACATCAAATCCAGCAAGATCACAGGGGCACAATCCTTATGCAAGAAAATAATGCCATTGAGCCCTCATTAAAAGACCATTTTGTCCCAAGCCCTCAAAGACTGCAAGTGCATGAAGAGCTCGGTTATATCATCAGGGATAACCAAAACAAGTGCCAAGAGCAATTGTGCACTTAGTTCTCACATGTGTCCATCTGTTCACATATAAACAGATATTCTGCTTTCTGTCTGATTCCTAAAATCTTGATATCAGAATGCCCTGGGCTTCTGCCCATTTCCTAAGAATGCAGACATCACATAAGCTACTATTAACCCATATGCGATCCACGTCCATGGTGGCTGGAAACCAGCCAGGTACAACACATGGTGCTTGGTTAACAATGTCTTAAAATATAAATGAATTTATTTTTTAAATTAACACATTTTTCTTATGGAAATACCTTAATAAGACTTTCTGCATGTAAAAAAAAAAATAGCCTCCATGTGGATTTTTTTTTTTGTTCTTTTAAGACTTTTTGCAAGCGTATCATAAAGTTAACCATAAAAGTTTCTGAAACAATCCAGAATTTCTTGACAAATTTTTGAAAGGACTCTAGTAAAGAATTTTGGGGACTTTATATAACAAAGATCAAACACTTTTCCTTTACAATATTCTGCTCTCAAGAGGCAACCCTTATATTTTAATTTATGTGAAAACACTTCTGATTTCCCAAGTTTCTATGTAACCGTCTTAACAGCACTTCAGCCACTGAACTGCCACAGTGATGGGAGAATCGAAGTTCTACAGCCTAGCAACCAGACAAGTCAGGTTAATTCCGGGTAGAATCTTTCACTCCTGCTCTGGGGCAGCATTCAAGGGCTCATTTGGGGCGACCCCAAACCTGAAAAAGCTTGTTTAAAATGTGTGCACAGAAATAACTACCCGCACTGCATTTGATTTACATATGTACAAAAGAACCAATTCCCACCTTGGAAAGTGTCTTAACACTTATGGCATTTTAACTGCCATAATTATGGCGAAAGAAAGATCATTTAGAGCCCCTGACCACGTTGTCAACTGATAACCAGTTACAGCCCTAAGTAGTGACAGGAGAAAGCCCTATTGCAAAAACTTTCCAAGGGTGAATATCCAGTACTTGACCACTTTTAAAAAGACTTCTCTTTAAATGAAATACACAATACACCCACAAGGCACCATGAGATGAATGAAACCCTAAGAAAATAACTCTGTACCCTCTTGTGATATCCAGTCCCAGCCACAAGAGCCGATTGTCCACCTACAACATTCAACATTGCCCGGAGTCAGGGTACACAACTCCTTCCCAAGTGAAGTGTTCCACCAACTGAGACAGCTGTGGATAGACAGCGGAGGCAAAAAACTCCGTGTATTCCATCATTAACTAAATTAAATATCCACACCACACTATTGGGCTTTTCTAAACTAGCTGTTTTTGCCAGCTAAGTGCTAGGAATTCCTGACACCCAATAGCCACTCTTTGACCAGCCTAGCATGTTTCTGAAAACCCTTCAACATACAAACCTCTGCCTCACATCCTCTAGCTACGCTGTTGTCCTACATATTGCTTCCTTGTGATGATGGAAACTCAGGCATCTTATAAAGTTGCTGAAATCTGAGCCCGTGCTTGTTTTCTCAAGTCTTGGACAAACATAACTTTAGAGAGAGAGCAGAGCACAGGCATAAAGAAAGGGGAGACGGCATTTTCATCTTCCTTTCATCTTAGTCATTCAGTCAGCCACTCAGGACCCTATTCACCAGAGCGTTTCATTATGCAAAAAAATGCTAATCCTTTTCCGATGCTTTCACACTTGTACAAAACCCCATTCCTTCAACTGAAAAGCAATTATATCAGTTTACCTTTCTGTCAAAAACAGGATTAATACTCCAATAACAATCTCTTTTCTTTCCCTATCTTCTTGCTTTCGGAAACTAGAGAATATTAGTAGAGGCATTCAGAACGAGAATACATTATTGGAAATATGATGATGTTAACCAATGGGTTGAAAAGGGAGAATACTCATAAGCAGACAAAGTCCTTCAGTTACTGCAGAAACTCTTCTCTGGGGCAGAACCGACCTTCCTTCTGCAGCTGCCCAGACAGTGCAACTCACTCTGGTCTGTTAATCAGGAACAAATTATGAAAGAATGTCGCTGGACTGGTTGACACCATCCCATCTTGGGAGACTCAGGAACAGCCTGGTAACAATGTCCTCTTCATGGGTAATGAACAGCCATGACAAATGGGGCAGAGCAACTATTTATTTGCATATGCAAATTCTCACACAAGGGAAACATGTACAAACAAGTGTCATTGTAAGGTGGATTAGGCAAACAATACTTTTTTTTTAGGACATTCTGCAGCCCAGAACATTAGTCAGCACAATTAAACCAGTCTCCATGGAGACTAATGAAATTTCGCCATGGTATGAGTTAAATTAGATAGCTAGTTATGTGTTTCCACAATCCAACTTGAAATCCATTATGGTTTCAGAACAATACAGCAATTGTACCTAGCTGATCTTTGCCAGCTCAACAAGCTCCTAAGTTGACAATTTGCATATGTTAATATAATTAAGCACTAATTACATGAAACTTGTACATAGTCACAGACACTTTCCCTGGACGCTTTTCGGTTTGAACCTTGGCCAAGTCTTTAACCCTTAGAACGGTCTTAGAAGAAAAAAACTCTGCCTGTGGGTACAGCCCCTAGGCAGAAACAGAGAAGCTTCTCATTTATAAGCACAAAGCTTAACCTGGCTTCTCATATTTCCAGCAACAATGACAGAAAATATTTGGTGAGTGTGCTAGGACCAGGGGAAAGGGAAAGGGGGGAGAGAAGGGATGGATTAGTCTTTAAAGACTCATAAAGAGTATCTTTTCAAAGGCAAGCAATGACATTCATTTCGAGAAAATGTTAAGAATTTGCTTTCACTGACAGTGTTGAACCTTAGGAGATGAAAATGGTTTGACAACAGCAAAAATAGCAAGTAGACAAGGAAGAAGGAGCCAGCAGCACCTAATGAGCTTTACATAAATATATGCAGAGGCAATTAAGCAATGTTAATTACTATGACAGCAGTTAATTGAATATAATTAGATATTTTAAGCCACTGAATAAAGCATAGTTAAGATTAATTTTATTGAGATTAATTGTAAATAAGGATAGATTAACTCTGTTTTGACAGGCATAAAAAAAGTAGTTCTGCAAATTAAGCAGAAGCATGACCACCAGTCCAAAAATCATATATTATTTTAATGTCACACCTCAGAATCATCTCCTCAATAAACACGACTTTTCAAACCCAAACAGACAGGAATCTTGAAGAAAAACAAACAGCTTGCAGAGATTAAAGAGCCTTTTGTCCTTTTTCATGTGCATTTCTTTTAACAGACTAAATTAAGCGAGTCTGGTGTACGTTTTTTAGGAAGGAACATTTCACACTGAATGGAAAAAATGTTCTATCACATATGAAATTTGTGCAGCTGTGCGGAACTTGGTCCAGATGGTTTTAGACTATAAAACACCACCAAATGATAGACAGTAGGCCTTCCCAAGATTATGTGATAAAGTCACAATCTTTTATTTTGACCTCCCTAATTTCTGCTTTGTATTACTCCCAACCACATCACATATTTTCCTTCACGAATGTGTTTCTCCAAGAGGGTTAAAGGAAACCTTGTGCCTACTGAGTGCTGGAGATCAACGCAAAAGGAAGGAAGGGCCTCCTCTCCCAGAGAGCAGCTAAATCACTCAGCCACAAAATGCCACATCGCTGCGACAACAACATATGCAGATGACAGCAGTTGCGTATGACTCTTACAAACAATGGTGTCTAGAAAGACTTCTTAGGAAAATACTGCTGAATGAAGACCCCTCCCAGATACTTTCACACCCAGCTAATCCATGCCCAGTCTTTAAGAAAATTAACACAGTCCTCAAGAATGCTGAACAAATCACTAATAAGAAAGGCACCTCAATTGACTTTGAAATAAATCAATAGATGATTAACATAATATTTTAAAACAGCAGCAGGTATGTGTGTGTGTGTGTGTGTGTGTGTGTGTGTAACCAAAACATATATATATATTATGTTTCCAATTCCTCTTAATCGTATGTTTCCAATTCCTCTTAATCGAACAAGGGCTTTTATGCCAGTAAAGCCTGCCTCACAACTTCTCCAGGGCTCCCTCGGTCTTTACAACGAAAATCCTAAAATGGTCTGTGAAACAAGACTACGACAAGCCATTTTGCAGTGAGAGATTTTAAATCATCCAGCCTCTTCTAATAGACTTGAGACTTATTGAGGTAGAAACCATAAAAAATGAAGAAGGGAAATTTAATCCCTGAAATATTGATTTGCACATTAATATCATATAGGCAGAGAGCAATTTGGCTCTGTGGAAATGACACATTGTCGACCCTTGGTGAAGTCAGAGACAATCTAACTGCTGAACATGTCTGAATCTCAAGAGTTATTAAGGGCCTCCCTTCTTGCCTTTATGACTTTTCTTCAGCCTCCCAATGCAATCTTAAATGTATTATCTTTAAGAAATAATTGTAAAACCTCAGGGGTTTTCCAGTTAATGGAAGGGAGGCCAAACCACATCAGATTCTGAAATGCAACATTAAACCCTTGCAATCAACAAAAGCACCTCAATTCTCATCCATTCAGGGCAGGATCTAATATTGTTATTAAAGATAATCAAATTTCATTGTGTAAATTTAGGTTCATCGTCAGAATGGAAGCAGTAAATTCTGCGATATCATAGAGTGATTTTCTCAGCCTCCTTTACGTTTTCCTTGCTGGTAGAGCATCTTCTCAAATAACTCATCTAGCTCAAAATAACTGAAGAGGTTTGAGCTCATTTGCTAAAAACTGCAAAAGATGACAATAGAGCTGACAGGTTTCCTTCGGTTTTAACTTTAAGTGGCAACTTTCACTTCCTAGCTCCAGAGTCCACTCTCCCTGCTTGACCCCACAGTTGGTGCTATGGCTTTGACTTAACACAGCTGGTTTACCTGACCTTTCTTTGTTCCTTAGGTACATCAGTTTTCAGATTTATGGCATTTCCTCCATATTTCATTGATTATATTTTCCTTGCCATAATAATATAAACACTTCAACATCAGCCTACTTTTTAATTCCAAAAGCAACCAGCGGTTGAACAACACACTGTGATGCCCTCACCCCAGTTTCTGCCACAAATATTAAAACCATTAAAAAATAGCTGTATAACCCTTATGACCCCCACACTGAAGCCAGGTGCAAGAGGCTAAAACAACTGGCTGGCCATCTTTTATTTTTGTGTGCCTTCCTGCTGATTGAAACCACAAACGTTGAAAACTATCAAATATTCCCTTAAGGATTTTTTTTTCTTTTTGAGACGAGGAAGGAAAAAAAAAAAGGAAAACCTTCATTTTCTTTAATCTGCTCCTCTGTGGAGAAGAAAAAGTAAAAAAAAAAAAAAAAAAAAACAATCAGTCACAGAGGTAGTGAAATAATCGTGAATATCTCCTTTCTGTTGTATTTAAAACATCATTTCCAACAACTATGTACAATTGTTTTTATTCTTCAGTTAGAAATGAGAAAAGGAGGAGAAAGAAAGAAAGAAAGAGAGAAAGAAAGAGAGAAAGAAAGAAAGAAAGAAAGAAAGAGAGAGAGAGAGAGAGAAAGAGAGAAAGTCGGAGCCTGCTCTGTCAGTTTTGCCAGTAAATATAAAGTAAAGCAAGTGTTGATGGCACCAGAGTGTTACATACCCGGGCTGTGTTTTTGCATTGCTCTCAATGGAAGCGATCGATGCCCGTGTCACTGTCGCGTCCCAATCGCAGCCAAGTCTCAGTCTTAATCTAAGCAACCCCCGAAAAGGCAGCGGCAGCCGCAGCCTCTCCCTGACTCTTCCATCCATCCACCCAACTAAAAATATAATACTACATATGAGCTTTAAGCACTCCACGTTTATAGGGATCAAGCCACTGAAAATCCTGGAGAACACAATAAAAAAAAAAAAAAAAAAAAAAAAAAAAACCTTCTGTCTCTTGTCTCTCTCTCTCTCTCCTCCCTCTCTTTTCGTCCTCTCTCTGCTCTCTCTCTCTGTCTCTCTCTCTCTCT